>JADRCD010228428.1:0-74996 GCA_019843815.1 Montemys delectorum | reverse complement strand
GGTGGTGGCACACGCCTTTAATCCCAGCACTTGAGAAGCAGAGACAGGCAGATTTTTGAGTTCGAGGCTAGCCTAGTCTACAGAGTGAATTCCAGGACAGCCAGGGCCACACAGAGAAACCCTGTCTCAAAAACAAAACAAAAAAACAAAAAACAAAAAACAAAAAAAAAAGGAAAAAAAAAAAGAAAGGGAAAACATTATAAAGACTGGGAGTGAGATAATTAACTGTAAATAGCACAGCTCATGAGTGAGTGCTGGGCCACTAGAAACATGACTAGGCTCTGAAATCATGACCACCTGTCACTCTAGTACACCAGGGACTTTCATTATACATTTTCTTTCTCTATGAAGCTAAGGTTGAGAAGGACATTTAACTTTTCTCTGCTAATTGGCTTTTGTATATATTACTGTATTTGTTAATCAAGTCTGTGTGTGTGTGTGTGTGTGTGTGTGTGTGTGTGTGTGTGAGCATGCATGTATGAATGTGCAGGGTTATGGATACCTCAGTGTACATATAGAAATAAAAGGAAAACCTTTAAGAGTTAGATATCATTGTCTACCATGTAGATTCCCAGATAAAACTCAGATCACCAGGCTTGGTGCCAATTACTTTTACTCACTGAGTCATCTCTCTATCCCAGAAGATATTAAATTCCATGTTTATTTTTTTCAAGTCCCCAACTTTTCTGCCATAGTACAATGAAGTTCTTTGAGTCTAGAAGATGGGAGAAAAGACACCTTACCTCTTCCTGCCTCTGCATTAGCTACTGTAATGATCTAGTATGTGTCTGACTTCTTGTGTTACTTCCCCAGCACTAAGGAGTTTCTCTTCACACACTCAGACCAGTGCGCCTATAAGGCCTATAAAGGAATACCTTCCTTGCCACAAGGATCTCTGAAGTTCTCTGTGAAAGTATTCTTTTCTTCAGTTCAGTGCTCATATCAAAATTGAGGTTTTTAGCTCTCTTAGCATACAGTGATCTCCAATATCCACTGAAACAGCCCGCTCTGGCAGTCCTTTCTTGCTCTGTGACTCCAAACTGCCTCTAGAAAATGACTATGGACATTGATAGCTTGTATCTCATTTGCTTACTTCCCTCAGGGATCACAAACCTGCTTTATCTGTTGTGATGTTCAGTATCTGATGGAGTTAGCTCAGTTATTTAATTTGGTTTTCTAGTTGAGAGCAATTCTGGCACTATGGTGACTGAAGCAGAAGTCTTCTCAATTTCAGTTTGGAAAAAGAAGCAGTTTGATAAAATATAAACCAGGACAGTCTTTGAACCTAAAAAGAGTAATTGAGACATTCATTCCAGAATAAGGCATCCCTGGATGATACCATTAACTCAAAAGAATCCTCAGGATTTCTAATTGGCTACAAACCTGGCTGACTTTGTTTCAGTTGGTCAGATTGCCCTCTGTCAAAATGAACTAAAAGGGCAAATGCATGTAATTAATTAGTTCAGTGCATTGCTGTCTATTCCCTGGATGTGAATCAGAAAAGAGATCAGTTTTCCCATAACTACAGAGCATGCCAAGGCTGCAAGTCCAGAGAGGGTGCCAGGACTGTAAGTCTATTACAAGTCTCTTCAGCTTATGACAAGATAGTAGAAATTCAAATGACTTCAGTGGAACTGAAATCTAAACAAAAATAAAATCTGAGATTGTCTGAAATGTAATAAATATGCTATAAGTCTTTTTCTCTAGCTTAATGAAAGAAATGTTATACAAATTTTAACATAGAATGAGACTGTGTTTCACTTCAGCATCATGAAGGTTAGGTTGAGGGTTAGGTGCATCATCTCTGACTGAACACAGACCCGCTCCTGACATTTTTGGTTGTTTATTGTTTAAGGACTCAGCAAGAATAGTTCCTAGAATGTCAGCAATGTGGTTGAAGGAATGACTTGATTTCTGGATGTTAGGAGTATAAACACCCTTTACATATGCTAATGTTAACCACTTTTTTCCAGTTTTTACATTTTTTAAATTTTTCATATAACATATTTTGATTATATTCTTTCTCCACCACCAATTTGTTTCAGATATTTCCTCCTTACCCACTAACTTGATGTTCTTTCTCCTTGTCCCCCAAGTAAGAACAATACCACCAAACTGATGTGTATGTGTGTGTGTTTGTGTGTGTGTGTGTGTGTGTGTGTGTATGTGTGTGCAGTTAAAATACAAATCTACTACTTGATAAGATATGCATAAGAATCAATTAATATGCTTTTATATTTACATGAGCTTATCAAGCTAGGGTATTAAAACAAAGTATTAGGGAATTCACCTCTGGATACAAAGAGAAGATGGGCTGCTCCAAGTGACTTCTAACGTGCTCAGCACACCAACAGTTCTGGTACTGTGTGCCCCACCTTCCCAGCATGCAGATCTGTGAGAAGTGAATGCCATTTGTGTAAGCTACTTGTCTCTTTTGTCCCAACAAGATAAACACAATCAATCACTTTGACCTAATTGACCTTTAAAGGAAACTGCATCTACAATAACCGAGTACCTGTTTGTTTTCTATGGACATGTTATTGTCACTGGGGAAGAGTATGTACCATGCTACGAAAAAGCCAGAGTGCATGAAAAATTGTACATATCAAGTGAAAACAAAATGAAATCATAGTTAATTGTTAAATTGCTTTGAAAATGGCAAGTTATTGAAAACATATTTAAATAATTCATGCATTAAAGATGAAGTGACAAGGGGCATTGAAAAAGTAATTTAATTCTAAAGTGTATGTATAGCATGTTAATAACTTAATTCTAAAGTATATGTATAACATGTTAATAATTTAATTCTAAAGTGTATGTATAGCATGTTAATACTTTAATTTTAAAGTGTATGTATAACATGTTAAGTCAGTAATAGGAGGGAAGTTACTGTTCTAAATCTTTATGTTAGGGAACAAATCTAAAGTCTAATATCAAAACTCAACTTTGGACCTCAATCTAGAAAAGAAGGGAGAAACAAACACAAATAATGACAAAAAAAATAGGAAATTTTAGGAGCAGAACTTGGACATCATATAAAATAACTGAGAACAGAAATTAATCAGAGACAAATTGATACTTGATGAGTTTCTAATGTTAAGAAATTTAAATTTCTCCAGATAAAACAAAACCACATGCTAGAATTTCAAAACTGGAAAAGCTTACAAGCCATAATTCTTGGCAGTCAAATTAGTATGCAGGGCTGAAAATTATAAACAAATTCATGGAAACAAACTTAACATATGCGTTAAAACTGACAATTTTCTAAAAATACAATTTATTGAAATCATATACTAAGCAGTAATGAACTAAAATACCACTTCCATTATTAAGGATATGAATGAATCAGAATGCCAACCAATTAATGAATGTTCAAGTAATGATTAATACTTGTGAATTGAATATGAAGTAAAGCCATATCCAATTACTAACTGAGTTCTAAAAGACTGATGTTAAGAAGGTTGTCCAAAAAGTGAATAGCAATAATATCATCAAAACAACCAGCTTGGCAAGATTTGGCACATAAAGGTATCCCAGGCCCCAGGCTATCCCAGGCCCCAGGCTATCCCAGGCCCCAGGCTATCCCAGGCCCCAGGCTATCCCAGGCCCCAGGCTATCCCAGGCCCCAGGCTATCCCAGCCCCAGGCTATCCCAGGCCCAGGCTATCCCAGGCCCCAGGCTATCCCAGGCCCCAGGCTATCCCAGGCCCCAGGCTATCCCAGGCCCCCGGCTATCCCAGGCCCCAGGCTCCTATGTGTTTGCCAAAGTGATGCAAATGTACTTCCTCACAGATGACTTACTGTTCCAAAGAACAGGGATAATACTGATGCTGTGTGTTCAGAAATAAAACGTTGTATTTAGACTCTACTCAACAATGAAAAGCAACATAATATAGAGAGATGCAAAGTCATGAATAAATCTCAAAACTATGAAGTCTGATCAGAAGATGTGATAAACAAAGTGTTTCTGGAATGCAGCGCTATTGAAATATCAATCCAGCACATGAGATTCAAGCTCATCATTAGGAATTTGTTGTCTGGGGCCAGAGCAGTTGCAGATTAAAAGGAATTTCAAAAGAACACAAAGACTTCAATGTGGATGATGGAATTCTCTGCAATTTGATCACAATGATTACCATGATGGTTTCATTTATGTGTGCACACATCAACAATTCACCAACTTTTATTCCACTGTGATTATTTGAAATTAATTGCATGTCACTTACAAAATAACAAGTTTTGAAAAAGAGCAACTGGGGAGGTGGCTAACTCTGTAATTTGCTTGCTACAGAGGCATGATACCTGAGCTGGACACATAACACTCATAAAAGCCAAGTGCCATGATTTGCTGCTAAAACCTAAGTTTTGAGAAAGTAGAGACATAAGAATCCTTGTCTAGTCAGCCTAGATAACCAGGGAGCACAAAACCTGGCTCAAAAGCAGGGTGGAGAGTGATTGACAAAGATATCTGACTTAAACTTTTGATATACAGAGGCCTCTTCATATACATGCACAGAAACACATATGAACATCTAAATTATATCACTTTCACATAATTCAAATATGATAAGAAAATTAAAAGAAATATGAAAGAATATTTCATTGTCACTGAAAATTGAATTCTCCCTAAATATTCTTTGTGACCCTCTCTTCATCACTCCCATTTTTAGCCATAAAATTTGCCAAAAACTAAACTAAAGAAAACAAAAACAAAAGAAACAATGATAAAAATAAGTGCTTATGACCAGTCTCTGATAAGTTGGGGCCTGCGTTTTCTGTACCATCAACTGCTTCTATCACACTTCTTAGCTTGATCTGTCTCAGGATCATATTTCCCAGGCAAAGGCCACACTACAGGCTTGAGTGCTAGATTGTAAGGGAACATGGAGACCAGCCCCAGAAAAATCTGCTAGAAAAGAAATAGAGAAAGCAGTAGTTTAGTATTGTTCATGACAAATGGTGGGTATTGCTTCCTATAGCACACCCAAGAAATTGTTTTAAAGATCACATTTTAAAGAGTTCCACCTTTGCAAACATCTGCCTCTGTATTTGTAAGGCTCTGGCAGGGCCTCTCAGGAGACAGCCATATCAGGCTCCTTTCAGCATGTACTTCTTGGCATCCACAATAGTGTCTGGGTTTGGTAACTGTATATAGGATGAATCCCCAGTTGAAACAGTCTCTGGGTGGCCTTTCCTTCAGCCTCTGCTTGACATTTTATCTCCATATTTGCTCCTGTGAGTATTTTGTTACCATTCTAAGGACTGAAGCACCCACACTTTGGTCTTCCTTCCTATTGAGCTTCACATGGTCTGTGAATTGTATCTTGATTATTTGGAGCTTTTGGGCTAAATATTATCAGTGAGTGCACACAATTCAGAGGTGGATATTCACAGCCAACCATTGGACTGAGCACTTGGGTGCCCAGTAGAGGAGTTAGAGAAAGAACTGAAGGAGTTGAAGGGGTTTGCAACCCCATAGGAAGAACAACAATGTCAACAACTAGACACCCCAGAACTCCCAGGGACTAAGCCATCAACAAAGGAGTGCACATGACTCTGGCTGCATATGTAGCAGAGGATGGCCTTATCATGCATCAATGGGAGAAGAGGTTCTTGGTCTTATTAAGGCTCAATAGATGTCCCAATGTAGGGGAACTGAGGGCAGGGAGATGGGAGTGGGTGGGTGGGTGGAGAAACATCCTCATAAAAGCAGGGGAAGGGAGGGATCATAGGGTGTTTCAGGGAGGGAGAGAAACCCAGAAAGGGGATAGCATTTGAAATGTAAATAAAGAAAATATCCAATAAAAAAGAGTTCCACCTTCAAAGAATATTTTATGTTTATTCATTTAATGTGGTCTGACAGAGGCCATAAGAGTTTGTTGAATTGCTGGGAACTTCTCGCACCATTTTAGTTGAAATTCCCCCTCATTTCTATCAGATTTTATTTTGTACATGTTGTGTTATGTGTGTTAGGTCCAGCTGTGATTCAGCATCAACCCCCTGTATCCTCATCTAGGCTCCACTACACACCAGACTGGAGGGATGAAGTTCAGTCCAAACCAGGGATAGCTGTGAGTGCAGGGAAAGGGAACTTGGGGAGGACTTCTCTGAGAACTTTAACATTATAGCTCCTTTAGACAATACTTAATGAAACAGCACTCTTAGACCTTCCTGAAACAATTTATGCTCCTACACTTTATTCAGGATTGGCAAGGACTACACACAAATCTTGGATAGTGGGAAGGAGATTTCAGGGTGATGGTAAAATCACTGGGTCGAGTACTGGGTGTTAGCATTTTGTCTAAGCTCTGCCTCACAGCTACCTGGCAACAGCCAGGTGTGCCTGACTCACTATAAAAGGGACTGCTTGTCCCCTTTTCTTTCTCTTACTCTCTTGCCTTGTTCTCACTCTGTCTTCTCTTACCTTCCCCCCTCTCTCTCCATTTACCACCTCCCTCTCTCTCTACATATGCATGGCAAGCCTCTACTTCTCTGCTCTCTCTGTCTCTCTGTCTCTCTGTCTCTGTCTCTGTCTCTCTGTCTGTCTGTCTGTCTCTCTCTCTCTCTCTCTGTCTCTCTCTCTCTGTCTCTCTCTCTCTGTCTCTCTGTCTCTGTCTCTGTCTCTCTCTCTCTCTCTCTCTCTCTCTCTCTCTCTCTCTCTCTCTCTCCCTTTATCTGTCTCTCTACTACCCTCTCAACTCCCCTCCCCATGCCCTGAATAAACTCTATTCCATACTGAGGCTGGTCCCTCAGGGGGAATAGCTATCTGGATTTGTTAGACTGGGACTTAATAACTAGCTGGAATTCCTGACTGAAACCCTGCTGCTAATATCAAAGTCTGTCATTACCAAAAGCCATGAGCTCAGTGTAAAATAACAGAACCCCTTTGTCAGTGGGACTTCCTCTTCTCTTTCTGGCAGATCCTGGACACCATTCTGCCTATCTGAAGAAAGTCATGTAGCCCTGTATGTGAGATTTATGGAATGCCTCCCTATGCTAATGAGGCATCTCCATACCTTAGCCTTCAGCCTATTACTTTTGCCCACTGTGAATATTCTTTCCTCCTTTTTTAAAACTACATAACCCTTGGTTCACCCAATATGAGAGGAACAACATATGTTTCTTCATGATCTGAGCACTTTAACACTCTGTAGAGACAAAACCCAGCTAAGTATAATGGATACTAAAGAGATCGGCTCAGGAACTTTGGAAAATTCCAGCAGATCCCTTCTATCCTGGAAGAGAACCTCCCCACCCACAGAAGGGAGAGGCTAATTAACATTCCTCAGACCAAGGTGGGAGGAACTGACCATCAGCCACCTGCATGTGGTGGAGGCCCAGAGCATGTAGACCCATTCCGCAGGACAAGGGACCCTTGGCCACCTACAGACAAGGGAAGACCTTGCCAGTTCATCCCCTAAAGACCAATCTGATTAAAAAAAAAAATCACACTGTTCTGCCAATCACATTGTGTCTAATGGATGCGGCTCTGAAAACTGTATAAAAAGCTCACTGAATGAGCTGCAAGGGTCACCACTTCTCCTTTGGGTGTAGGACGACCCCGACACATTGGAACAATAAATTCCTCTTGTGTTTTTCCATCTATTTCCAGCTCTCTGTCATTCACTCAGGGGTTCCCAATAAGCTAAGGCTCACCAGAGTCTTAGACACAGACTGTGCTGTGGCAGCTGAGCAGAATGGAAGCAGAGCATGGGACAGAACATTCAGCCCCCACCTAGAGATTACTTCTCATTTTTGCCCAAGTACATTCTGAATGATGACACAGTTCCATCAGAGAACAGAAAGTAGTAGGTGAGATCAACAGGCATTCATCTGAGAACCCCTACAAACCAGCCTTTTGAGGACACTTACTAGGCCCACAGGTAGAAGTATTGTGATACAAACCAGAGAATCCACATCCTCTTAAACTCTAAGCCAATAAAAGTACCGAAACAATCTAAAACTGATCTAAACTAAATGTCATGGAACACAGAACACTTTCCAGAAAGGGACAATTCAATTTAAATGTCTCATTACAAAGGGGCGGTGGTATCTCACAAATAAAAAAGAGAAGACACAGGGATGCCAAACCAACATGTATATTTCAAGAAGAAATGTTCGTCAACAGAACAGAGACAGACAGACATATGGATATATTAAAAATCGACAACTGTTTCAGGAATATGAAAGAGACTTGTGACCAAATTCCTTGGGCTTCTCCAATTTGTTAATTCTTAAATGACAACGATGTACTAAATGACATATGATAACCTCACATTACCATAAAATTGCTAAGAACACATTCCTTTTAGTCTGAGGCTTAAATTCAAGGTACCAGGAAACAAAGAAAAACTCTGTACAGAAAAGCAAGTCCAATATGTATGAAGGAAAGGAAAATCAATACAAGTATGCCAAAAAAAACCCAGCTTCTTACAATTGTAACATTTTAGATATTACAGAACTTCTGACCATAGATGAGTATTCTAACTAGTTTGTTTCTAGTTTTGTTTCTTTGACTTTGCAGAAAAGATACTCAAGAGCTTATGTTTTCTAGCAGCTATGTCAATATCCCACCTACATACAATAATATCTATTCATTTAACATATATTTAATGAGTGTTCACTCAGCACACAGTGTGTAACTCTGACCATAATTGTATTGTGACATATGTTTGACACTAACAATTCTTACCTTTACTGAAACAACAGTGATGCTCATTCACAGTGCTGTCAGCTATTTCTTCTCCCTGTCACTTGAATCCCAATTATTGATCTCCTTTATTTCTAATTTTATACTATTTTTCTGGTCAGGACAATAACCATGGCAATGAATGGATGTGATAACATAACTGCTTATATTCTTTGGTATATGAGGTCGGGGAAATTTTATTTTGAATATTCTTTGTAACATAAACAATAGTTTAACTCTGATTTCACACAAGATCCCATTTACCAGACTAAATAGTTTTCACAATTTATTAAGAAATGGCTTCTTATTTTGTTCCAATACCATGAGTGGGTATTGGAGGTTTTTAATTCTACTTCCATTAAAACGAGTAGAAACAGAATTCAGTAATCTAAGAAGAAAGCACTGATATTTGACATAATTTCTGTCTGGAAGATTTCCTCCCTTCCAGGGGATATGTATTTGTGTCTTACTCTTTCTACTGTGAAACTTAGATTAAATTAAATGTTCTGATAACCTTGGGGATGTTACATTACGTCACGTCTTCCTCCTTGATCATGTTTTGGTTCACTGCCCCTCTAGCATTACCACAGACTCTATGGCCCCTTTTAGTGGTATAGGATGTAACAGGAATGAGCATGTGTGCTGCCTGTATTTTCAAAGCTTGCTACTATGTCACAAAGTCTCTCCAGCATCAAGACACCAAAAGTGTCTTGGTGATTCTGCATCATTTGCTTTACTCTGGTTTATGTATTCTATTTTTTACCCAAGAAGTCCTCAAAGGAAAGCCACGATTAATATTTATTTTGAATTAAAATTGTACATTCTTCATCTTGAAGGTCATTACTGAATAAAATATAAAAGATAAATGTATAATAAATTATCAACAAAGTATAATTGCATTTCTTTTTGTGTTTACAACAAATATTTCCTTTTCTATATAGAAACTGACCTTTAAATCTTAAGTTTTAGCAATTATTAAACTTTCTAGTTTTATCCTTATTTTATCTGAAAATTTCAGTCTTTTGGTCACAATGGGATTACTAGATGTCTTTGTGGATGACTCTGGATTTTTTTTTCGTTTTTGTTTTGTTTTGTTTTGTTTTGTTTTTGTTTTTTGTTTTCTTCTTTTTTATTGAATATTTAATTTATTTAAATTTCAAAAGCTATCCCCTTTCCCAGTTTCCCCTCTGTAAATCCCCATCCCATCTCCCCTCCTCCCTGCACAAAATCCATTATGGCAGTTGTAAAATAGAAATGGAAACCTCTACACTCCTCCTTAGATATAAGTGATACCAAATTGAAAGGCTCCTTGGTTGTTGTTTCTCATACTACACATACCACTGGTGATTAGAGAAAAAAAATTTTAATTTTATTTACTTTGCATGTGTGAGTATATCTTTGCAGGTGAAGTTAAAGGACCAAAGTAGGATCCATTATACTTTTCACACAGAATAATAAATCTGAGAAAGACTTAGAGGATAAGCAGTTTAGTGGACTAGGACAGCGAACCCTGGAGATGATGCTTAGAGAGAGATGCTAGGTAGTGCACAAACGTACAGAACATAAGGGTTGAGAAGTGTTTGCTTGTTTGTTTTTAATTTGGGCTTAGGAGTCCCAGTTGCCACTGTCTTGTGATGACAGCCATTTTCTAGCCTTGGTTGGTAAACAGTCTTCTTCCAGAAGAATCAGCCTGACTGGCTGGCTCTGGGAATGCAAAGAAAATGGCTTTTTAGGGAGCTTGATCTGCCTGAGTGCTTCGTTTGAGCTAATCAATGTCAATCAATATCTTAGTTTGGTGTTTGTTGAGGTAGTACATCTCAAAAGCTTTATAAATCTCAGCGTCAAGGAGGCTGAAAAGGAGGAAATGCAGTAAGCTGAACTCCTGTTGTTATGATAACTAATGACCACAGATTGTTTAAGCTAGCATCCATTTCCAGTCTCCCATTGTGCAGCCTGCAGCATGGGCAGGAAATCACCCCACTGTTAATCTTTTTAAAGTTTCATAATGAAGAAATTAAAAAGAAAAACAAACAAAACCTTCAGGTCTGTGCTTCTTCCTAGACAGTATACATGAACCCTTCTCAAACGTTTGTGATAGAGGAAGAGATTACTACCATGTGGTTATAAAGTCCAAGCTTCATGCCCTGAGTGTTTAAATCCAATGTCCATCCTTCCAAGGCCACCCTCATTCTTGGGTCTATTTTACCTTTTTCTTCTCCTAAGTACTAGCAACATCTCAAATGCTTCCTGGACTTCAAATACCTCTTATCTCCCTTTTGTCCCTTTATGCTGGGTTTATGGACATAGAAGCTTTTAGATTTTAAAAGTTCATGTTATTACTTTTGAGCCAGTGGAATACTATTCCAGTTTTCATGTCTCCAACTTTAATTACAATTGCAAAATGCCTCTGACTGCAGAACTTCACGTTTGTAGAGTTCAGAGAAGTACACCTTTTGTGGCATGTTGAATTTTCTTACTGTTAAAGTAAGTTACAGATGGCATTACAGTCATCATGGGACCCCATTTGCTGTGGGGGTAAAACAATCTGGAATATTGTCCTGTCTCAGGGAAGAACACATGAATATTCTTAACATTAGAAGGTCTTTGAGCTGCAATTTCAGTTTTATTTAGAATAGTGTGGCCTCTTTTAAATCCATTGTCAATGTGTCCAATTTCAATGGCAGGTTTATCTTAGGAAACTGAAGTCTAAACTATTCAAGAAACAATTGGTGTCTGGTCTACATCTTTTTAGAAGGAACAAACCAGGAGGGACAGATGTGAAGGAAGTCTCCAGTCTTTCCATGTCCAATAGATCATTAAAATGTTAGAAGGAAAACTGTTAATATCCCATCCCCCCAGCAAAAAACTAAAAAAATAAAAATAAAAAAATAAAAAAAAATAAAAAATAAATAAATAAATAAATAAATAAATGTGGGGCAGTGAGCAGTTCTGACAGCCGGAGTCCAGTAGAGCAGAGCCACCTCCGAACTCTGGAGACCCAGTGAGCATCTGCTCACGAGGGATGGTAGGTGTTTGGTGAATTGTTCCTGACAGCAATGGCTCATATTTCAGCCCAGACCCCTCACAGCTGCCCCTGTAGGAGATGTGTGCTCTATTAGGCAGACACTGCCTCAAACTCCCAGCATTCTACCTAGACCTTACACACAGTCATCTGACCACAAGCCAGGCATGCCACGCCCCATACAATAAAAGGGGTGGTTTGCCCCCTCCTCACTCTCTTGTTCTCTTATTCTCCTACTCCTCTCTTACCCTCACCCTTCCTCTCTAATTCTTACACTCTCTCTCCTCTCTGCTCTTTATTCTCTTCTCTGCCTCTCTCCCTCTCCTTCTCTCTCCTTCTCTCTCTCTCTTCTCTCTTTTCCTTCTCTCTACTCAACTAGCATATTTTTTCTTCCTACAATAAAATAACTCATTCATACATTGCCTCCTTTTTAATTAAGGCGCTGTACAAACAGGCCAGCCCCGGAGGAGAGAGAGACACCCGGGCCTCAGCAGCAGGTCCCCTGCCACTCGGAGGAGAGAGAGAGCACCAGCCAGGCAGGCGGGCTGCAGCCCAGGACTCCCTGCTTTTGTACAACAAAGAAAGAAAAGAAAAAACCATTTTTTAAAAGAATTAAGATTCATTTGCCTCTTTTGAGTAGTTTCATTTCATCTGAATCCTGAAGGGCACCAATGGTTCTGAAAAACCTGAGGACATGTTCTATGAGTTTTTGAACTTTGTGCTCAAGACTTCATGACGCTTCAAGATGAGTTTCACAGGGCCAAGACAAATATATGCTGATAAGGAAATTGCATTATCAAATAGCTATAATAATAAATTATGTTGCTTGAACACTCCCTCTATGAAATATTCTGCTAAGCACACCCATGAATCACACATTGGAGTCTGATAGAATATTACATACTATACATACTATGATAGTCTCAAGTTCAAGTATCAGAAAATTGAGGTTGAAATATTAAAAGTCATTGAGCTAGGGAACACAGAAAGAATGAGAGAGAGAGAGAGAGAGAGAGAGAGAGAGAGACAGACAGACAGACAGAGACAGAGACAGAGACTTTTCCCTTGTTTAGACCCAGGCAAAAAAACAAAATATGCTAATACCACTAGGTTATCCAATGCGAAGGGTTTTTTTCTTTTACAAATATTCACATATATTCCTTCCAGGTTATTATTTCTCATTTTTAAAATGACATTGTACTGTTATCTCAGGAAGGCCTCTGAATACAGAATTTTAGCTGGAAGAAAGCCATGATGAAGATCTCTGGATATCCAGAGTGTAGTCAATTACAAATTAAATGACGCTAGAGTTCTATGGACATCAGCTGCCATCAGGGGCATTTTGTTGAAAGAGATGTTAAATCAACTTCTAAGTTTGAAGTATTTGGGACAAAATGCACTGGCCAGACTCCAAGATTGCAGGTAATTGAACTAAGATCCTTTACAGGGAGTAATTAGTACTAATTTGAACAGGTGAAGTCATATGAAAAAACTTTCTGGTGGAAAATGAAGTTAATTGAGATTAATGACTCTTAAATACATTGTTTTCTACTTAACATTTCAAAGCAATACTTCCTAGAGAATATAAAATGTTTCCAGTATTTGATTAGGGAGACAGTCTCTTCAGTCTTACCTTATTTTTATTATACAACACTGTTTAAAAGGCATATGCAATTTTTATTGAAATCTTTAAAAAAATTTGTATCTGTAGTTGTCTGGGGTGTGTCGGCGTGTATGCCTGTTGACATATGTGTAGTAATCTGAGAGTGTTAGGGAAGGCTTTACCCCATGAAACACAGGTTATCACAACTATACATAGACAAGGGAAGGAAGGATGGGGAAGAGAAGAAATATGGGAAAGAGAACAGAAAAGGAAAAAGGAGGAAGAAGAGGAAGAAAAGAAGCAGAAGAAAGAAAAATAAGGAGAGCAAGATTGCCAGGATCTTCCCACCGAACCTAATCAAAACCCCAGTCATTATGGTTTTGGTTTTTTGGTTTTATTTGTTTGTTTTTTGTGGGATGGTGGTCTGTGCAGGCCGCCTGGTCGTGGTTGAGTAAGAGGTCTGGAGATTCGGTGGGTGGTAATTTCTACCTGCATGAGACAGATGATGTTCGACCATGTCTCTTGGGTCCCTGGCTCTGTTTCAGTCATAACTCCCCACAGGCCCCCGCAGGAGAGGTGTGTGATATTAGTCACATATTGTCAGTACTAAGCCTTCTAACATGAAAATAAAGATTCCCCATACTCTCATCCCAAACCAGTGAAAAGTACCTGCTGTCGAAATCTGAATCACCTCAAAAACTGTATATAAATCCTATCCAGGGAATTAAAGGTGTGTGAGATCTATTTTGTCCTCTGAGCCTTTTGTTCTTAAGAGCTGTAACACTTGGGGAAGATGTCTGCTCTCTCTAAACACTGCCTGGAGCTGCTCTGCACTCCTCAGCCTCTTGTAGGCCCAGCAGGCAGAGAGGTGAGGCCAACTGCAGTGGTAGATGAGCAGCAGAGGAGACTTCTCCTCCCTGCCTGTGTTTGCTTTCCTTTGCAGGAACTCTCGCACCAGGCCAGGCCATAGATCTCTGTGGAAAGCCTCTGGCACATGGGCCCACAGTTTTTGTTTTATTTTGTTTTCTGCTTGTTTTCTGTCATAACTACTGATAGGAATCAGAACTTATACCTGTGGGGGAGTAGATTTATGACCAGATCCAGATAGGAAGCTTAACATTAGTGAACAGAATAAAAGTCCAGAATAAAAATCCAGGACATGACAGCACAAATGTGCTCAGTATTGTATTGAGTTGACCAGTAGTCATGTTTTCTTTTTTTTTTTTAAATTATTCTGCATTACTGGTACATTCTTTGTTTATTCTTTGCAATTTTATTAATTGTTTTTATTTATTTGTCTTATATTGACTAGTTTTGCTGCATTCTTCAGTTCTATAAAAGAATTAGCATTGATTAAAACAGTTAATACATCACATAAGCATTAATCTCTCCATGAGTCTTTCAAAGAATTTTAATAGCATGAGCATGTAATATGACTTTTGCATTCAACACAGGCCGGGTGGTCAAGCCCATTTCTACTCTGCGCACTGAATGAATTAATACACAAGGAGGCATACTGTGCCTCTTTTTTTCTGACTCTAACACAAAAGAACATGTGAACACAGAAGTCAAAATAAAGTTACAGAAATTAATTTGGTGCAAAAATGCATCTGTGTCTTCATGTTAGTCTCTCTGTGTGTATCTGTTGCCTACATTTGTATTCAAATAGATTTCTGTATGTATGTGCATGTGTATATCTGTGTATAATACTTAGATGACTGCCTAGTACACTGACATACATTTGGGTATGTCAAACTTCTAGAATTTACTTTCATTCATTCATTAACTAGAGCAGATCCATTACAAACAAACATTTAAATATATTGCCTTTAATAATATTTATTTTTGTTCTGACAGATTAGTAAAACAGATTAAAATGCAGTATTTTTGAAAATCTTCTCATCTTATTTTCTGATGTTTTGTTCCCTGTGGTTAGTATTTCTGTCTCCACACAAGAGCTCCAGTAATGAACTTTCAGTAATTTCTTTTGAGGTAAGGCTAAGGGCCACTTGAGATATCATACAAAAGTACAAGCTTTAAAAATATATACCTCAATAAATTCCTTTTTGTAAGACTCTACATATAAGCAAAGTCAGGCTATTCAAGTTCTGGAAAGCCACTATGGACTTTGGTGAATTTGTATAGAGTAAAGAATAATAAACATCATCCCTAAATTACTTTTCTAGACCAGAAGAAAAAGTATATTTACAAAGAAATGAAACTGGAGAAGTTAGGTAGATCTCCAGAGAGAAAGCATAGAGAGAAAATTGGACTTTGAACAAAAAAAACCTGTCCATCCAGAGACAGGGCTCACTGTAGCTTTTGTTGAAACGTGATTGAAAACTATATTTTTCCCAGGATGACTGGAGCTATGGACACAAAATCAACTGCCTTATTGGACCAGTTCAGGAGGAAATATCTGCATTTTATCTACTATTGTTGGCTGTAACTTCACAGTCAGTTAAATATTGCTCTGTGTTTCACAAAACCAAGGGTGGGTTTTTGAGACTGGACCTGAAGATATTCACTAATTCTTAAAGTTGACTTTAAAATAATTTAAAGGTACTACTACAGACTCATTGTGCAATTGTCATTTAAAAGTCCTGAGATGTTTTTCTGGGTCAATTTTTCTAAGCAGCAATAAGGAGTTTGAAGATTGGCTCCTGAAAAGTTAGCCTTTGAAGGTTTTAAGAGTTTTCAATAGATGAAACATAAATGGCTTAGAAAAACTTAAAGAAATGTCCAACATCATTAGTGATTAGGGAAACGCAAAACAAAACTACTGCGAGGTTTCATCTTCTACCAGTCAAATGGCCAAGATCATAAAACAAATGGCAGACTACACTGGCAAGGATGTAGAATAATGGAGACACTTACCCATTGCTGATGGAAGCGCAAACTTGCACAGTTACTAAGGAAATCTGTGAAGCAGTTCCCACAAAGAAGAGAATAGATCTATCTCAAGATGCAGCTATACTACTTTGAGGGATGTACCCAAAGGACTCTGTATCCTAATACAGAGACACTTTCTGATCCAAGTTTATTGCTCTATTCAGAATACCCCAAAATTTGAAATACCCTGATATCCATGAACCGTGGAAGGTATCAGGAAAATGTGCTAAGTTGAAGGTAAATGCATGGAACTAGAAAAAAAAATCATTCTGGATGTGGCACCTAACTCCCCTCCAAAAAGTATGCTATGTATTCTTTTATATGTGTATGTTAGATTTAAGCCTTCAATGGTGATGCATAATCCATATAAACACAAAAGTTAGATATCACTTTATGGATTGTGGTTGGGGACTGTGTTTCCCCTTCCCGTGGTAGGGGAAATGGAATGTCCAGTTACGGGGGACACAGGAGACCTGAGTGGGAGGATTAAATAGAGAGTATTAAGGAAAATGAGGGTAAAAATGGGAAGACTGGTGGGAACACCAAAGACTAAGGGCCACTTGAGATGTCATACAAATGCCTTCCATTGGAAAAGCTTCTTAATATATACACATATATGAAAACAATATACATAGAATCACCAAATAACAGGAGAGGCGAAGTCTCAACAAGATAGTTCTTATCACCAAGTAAAATCTCCAGAGGCCAAAGTGTTCCCCCCAAGGGAAACCCCCAAGCAACTCTAATGATCTCCATGGCTGTTACTGTGTGGTGTCCACACATAGATGGTATGGCACTATTGTTGAAGACATACCTACATATCTAACTGAACATGGAGAACTTATGCTGGTACTTAAGTAGAACCTTAATCTCTACTAGTTTATGCTCATGGTACTAGAAGGGACTAAAGGGAAAACAAATTACTTTATTCTGAAAAATTGATGTGGCAATAAAATGACTTGTAGTAGCATTCTGTTCTACTCATAGATCAGTTACTTATTCAGCCAGAATCAGAGAATCTTCTGCAGTAGATGGGAACAAATAGAGACTCACTTCTCAACAATGTGATGAGATTGAGAAACCTAGAAACATTCTGTTCTAAATAGAATGTCTTCATCTGCCATGCCCACTCCTTACTCCAGTGGATTCCGCGTGTCAGGCCTGAAAGCTTGTTCATGGATTTGAGGCATGCAGCTTTGAAGGGAGCTACCCTAGCCTCCTGGAGTTCATTTCTTGGCTTATCCTAACTCAGATGTGTTCCAGACTGGTCTCTACAAAAGGCTGTGGAGAGTGTTGCGTGATTTCTTTGTTCAGGTATATAGGTACTCTAAGAAATGACTCATAAATAGCTAAATCTGAGATTTAACATTGTTTCCTACCCTCCACAGTGTTTCAATGATCCTAATTGATTTCCTAGCTGTTACTAACTTGGAATTTTTACAAGGAAGCTGCCTTATCAGACAGGGTGTCTCCAGAGTTAGAGATAGAAGTCAGGCACTATTGCTCACTGTAAACATAATTAGAATTCTTGGAGCAGTCCCACGCAAGGCAGAGTTGCTTTACATACCAGAGAGAAGTTGAAGGGCTTCTGTCACTAATTATCTATGGTACAGCCAAGGATATTCTCAAGGACTGCTAGAATGGGACCTCCCAGAGAATTTATCTTGGGGCTGCCAAGATAGCCCAACAGGAAGGACACCACTGCTCTTCTGCTTTGCACCTGGCTGTTTGATCTTACTGGCTTTGATATAACTGCTACCTGCCTATGTGATCCCTGACATTCATCCTGTTTCTGTATACTAAATAAGCCTGATTTTTACTTTGTGCAAATACATTCAGATTCTGCACTCCCTTGTGTTGTCTCTGTTTATCATTTCTTTGCCAATGCCTTATTGACCTGACCAGGACCCTGTTTCCCCATGAGTTGAGGGAGGTCCAGACTGGCCAGTCCATGGAATTCATTAAATGCCTTCCCTCAGGGCTCAGAGAGATATGAGGATGAGGAAGCAGAAAAACTTTTAAGAATCAGTGATGATAGCAGACACTAAAGAAACAGGACCTTCTTGACACAAGACTGACACATATATGAAATTACAGAGACTATGGCAAAATATAAAAGGCCTGTTTAAATTCAAGCCACATGAGGTCCTAGAGCTGAGCCTTGAACTGTATACCAGTCCTTATTCCTAATCCAGACTCTTTCTTGAAGGTTCAAACTATTGCAAAGGAAAATTTTGCTTTCTCCAGTGGAGTCTCCTGGTATATACAAACCACATTCAAGGGCAAACCCACGTTCATCATTAGATGGCCAAGAGAAAATGAACTCAGCGGAAGTTTTAGAGATTTTTTTGGTCTAACAATCAATTGTTACGATATTTTCTACTTTAATGGAATTTTGCTTACATATTTTGGCTTTTAATTTTGAATTTTTATAGGGTTTTGTGTTTGTGTGTGTGTGTGTATCCATGTGTGTCTGTGTCTGAGGATCTTATGATTTTTCTTGTTCCCTGTTCTCTCTCTCTCTCTCCCTTTCTCTCTCTCTCTCTCTTTCTTTCTTTACTGCTTTTTTTCTTTATTTTTTTTGTTTGTTTGCTTGACTGCTTTTAAATGCCTATTTGTTTTCTAAACAGAAAAAGAAGATATAGAAGTTGAATGAGTAAGTAAGTAGAAAGGATCTAGGAGAAGAAAGGGTAGAAGAAACAATTATAAGAACATTTTGTATGGAAAATTATTAAAAACCTAGTTTTAAGCTACTTTGTTAATAATCTCTAATCTCAGAAGTTTTAACTCTATAAAAGACCATTTAACCATGTGGCATTTGAAGTTCTGTATGCTTGGATATTCCTAATTATTACTAGATAAAAATTGTAACTTAAACATGTTAAAATCATAGTATTTATTCCTATAACTGAGTAATATTCATAAATCTTGAGTTCATCCAAAGGAGGGCCATTGGCTTGAATTTGGTGGATCATAAGTGCCTGAGTCTAGAAGTGACAATGGAAGGTTAAGAGTGGGTACCTACTCCTGTAGATGAGAAGACAGGAGACAGCATAGAAGATAAAAAGTATAGAAATTTAAGTAGTTTGTCATTTACAATATAATTAATATCAGGAAACAATTTTGAACTTTCCCTAAATATAAATGATTTGTGTGTGGAACATGTATAGATATTAAAAGTATATATCATTTATATGTGTATATATTGTACTATTATACTAAATCTATATCCTAGCAGTAACTAAACCAAAAACTTTACCTAACTGAAAATATGAAATGTGATCATAATAGGTCAAAAAGTTGTTTATGGACATGAATTTAATTAAAGGGGTAGAATTATATTTTCATTAAGTTCTTTATTAGTTTCCTTAAAATAATTTCTATAATATATTTTTAATTGTGTAGCTTCAGTATTGTGATTAGATTATATAAAATGTTATTTAGCAACAATGAAATTGATATGTCCTTCAAAATTCAATTTATCTCTAATTAAAATGTTTACCTAGTTTAGTGGATTAATTAATTGACTAAATAATTAACTGTTATCCTCCTCCTTGGTTGTTGATAACTTTTTTCAATGATTCATTGGGTAATTTTCAAACTGTATTTAGCTTGTTCTAACGTCTTCTTGTTATAACTTAGTGTAGTGGTCTACCGGGGACCAGATTATAAATATTTTGTGCAAAGAAATAGTGTCTTCATTTAGGAAACTTGGCCATTATGCTCTGTGTTTCTGAGACTCTAATTAAAATTAGAGTTTTAATTTATACCATAACTGAGGTATCTCTGAGGCACCGAGTTCGGTCTAGAGTCTGGGACAGTCTCAGGCCCCTTATATTCTGCTGAACACTGTTAAGTACTATAGTGATGTTAGTTATGCTTTTCTTAATTTTGTTTCTGTAAGCAGTTTCATATTTTTCTATGACTAAAGAAAACTACAGGGAGTGTATTACTGAATAGACCATATCCCCAGCTCTACCTGGCAGCCTTGTGCAGAGAATTCTCCAGAACTAAGTGACACTCCAATTTCATAGGACTCTACAGTCTGTTCATATTTCACTGCTGCTTCAAGGAGACTGTTGGGTTCCCACCCTGCATCAGGTCCAAGGCCCTGCATTCTAGGCATGGCTAGCCTCTGAATTTCAGAGGATATCCCCTGTAACTGCTGTTCCAGAGGGCTGAAACTAGCTCTGCCTCACCTTTCAATGGCCATCAATAAACAGGTCTGAGGGACAAAGAACACTTCCCCTAGAGACTCAGAGGTTCATCTATGATTTACTCATTGAAAGTTTGTGCCTGCAAACAGCTATGACCACTAGATGAAACTGCAAGAAGTCCTATGAAAATTGTGAGTTACAACCCTTATATCTATATATCTACACCAAGCATCTTTCTGGCCTAATAATAAGGGTGTTCCTTTAAAAGTTTCACACAACTTGAAGACACTTTCTGATGACTTTTCCTCATAAGTTTTGATCAAAGCCACTTCTGAGCTGTCTTTTCTTGCCTTCTTTTGATCTTTAGCTGGGGTAGAGCAGATGCAGTGAAGCAGTTCAAAGACAACAGAACTGAAGCTTGATAAGAGATCATAAATCAAACCCACAGAGTGTTTGCCATCAGAGGCGCTCCAGGGAGCTAACTACAAGTCATAAGGGCCCACAATTCCAACACCCAAAACTTATGAGAATATCTCTGTTTAGAACCAACGGTCCCAGGACACAAGGCACAAGAGATATTAGACTGACCAGTACCTGCAGCTGTTAACAGCTGCTTTGAACCATGGATCACTGATCACTAAATATGAGACTGCTAATACTGAAGGCCTAGGAAAACAAACTTCTGAGTAGAGCATCACACCTGTAAGTCTCTGACCTCTAGAGGCCGAGGCTGCAGAACCTTTATACTCAGAGTGGTCAAGAAGTGCTCTTGCTATTTATCATTTACATGAAGTGTTTGAGAGAACCCCTTTCAGTAGATGTGTTGATTACTCTGTATACATCTTCACTTTTTCTCAAGAAGCATATCTCTGAGATAAATAACTTTCTGAAAATCCATCAGACAGCTGAAATGGACTTATGCTTTGACGTTAACTTTTCCTTCCCTTGGCAGTTATATTCATAGGCATACTTAGAGCCTCTGTTTTCCCATCCAGCATAAATAAGAAAAGCTGACAAAACAAGCTTACTCTTTGAGCAAATTAAGACAGCATGCAAAAAAATGATAAATAAAAGGACAATAAAATATTAATTAATGTATGACTTTATTATAGTGCTAAGTACAAAATTATGGTTAGGTTACTTGTTTAAAAAAAGGTATTGTTCTTTTTAAAAATATTTTACAATGGATAAGGCATAGAACTTGAAGATGCACAAAATGTAAATGAGGCTATTGCTAGAACCTGCTGAATCCGGAAAGCTCCTCAATCAGTGTAAAGTTATTTTGCTCACTGGTACATGTGGTAAAATAAGCAAATTTAATTAAAAATTGCTGCAACTGTACATTGACACTTAGTTACTTATTCGTTTAACACAATGCCCTGCAAATAATAGCAGTTTCCACTGAATGCCGATGCATTACACACTTCCTGAAGGCTCGGTAAGGCCAAAGGAGTAAAGAGGTACTGTGGGGGAGGGGAACAACGGGGTAAAATTGATTTCTATGTAGATGTGAAAAGTGGATAGTCTTTATGAGGGGGGAAAGTTTAACATGGAAGGAGGAGGCAAGAATGAAATAGCAATGCTGTCTGAAAAGGTCAAAAAAGTTTACTATTTGTCTACCTAAAATTAAATACAATAAATACACATTTGAATATAAATACACATATATACTTTCAATTGAATTATTCATCTGGGCTGAAAATGCTCCACTCAAGAGCCACAGACCATCTAACAAAAAGTCTAATGAAAGAAATCAGAAGTCTCCCTTTGAACTGTTGATCAGGAATCACTGTTTCTAAGACATTCTTCAAAAATTGCCCTTGGTTTCCTCCTCAAGTAGAAGATAAGTGCCTATTTTTAAAGACACCATAAGTTTTGGACATGGGACTCTGAGTTTCCAAACTGACTCTTACCTGAAAGACTTCTGTGGACCATGTTTCCTGATAAACCACACAAACATACACTCACATGTACCTGCACACAGAGGAGAGCCTCTCAATTGGCTGTCCAAGATCATGTGGCCAGCCCTGAAGTCATATACATAGAAGTAACATTAAAGATACTGAGCAGGTTTGCCTATGTAGGTATATACACAAATACAAATATATACAGGTAAATACACACACACACACACACACACAAACACACACACATACACACACACACATAGAGAGAGAACACACACACAAGACAACAATTAATGAAATTGACACAGAGTAGAGGTATATGGAGAGGACAGACGGAAGGAAAGCAAAGGAGGTGAATGGTATGGTATATTCATACTTTGGCTTCCCAAAAATAAAAAGTCATACAAAAAGAGATAAAATTGTTACAGGCTTAATCTTAAGATACTGCATAGATGAAAAGTTTGAATTCCTTACCTATTATCAGACACGGTACAGCTTCCTATTCCCATGTAGGAAATCATTTGCCCACTATCAAACCTATATCAGGAGGTAGAGTGTACGTAGGGCAAGGGATGAAGTATACATTTTTAAAAATAATTAATTAGTTTATTTATTTACATGCCAAATGTTGCCTGCCTTTTGGTTCCCCCTACAGAGTTATTCCTTCTTTACCCCCCATCCTTTGTCTCTGAGAGGGTACCCTGCCCTTGTATGCCACTACCCTGGGGCATCAAGTCCCTACAGAATTAGGTACACCTCCTTTCTCACTGAGGCCCTCTGCTACCTAAGTGCTAGGGGCTTTGGAACAAATATTCTTTAGTTGGTGACTCAGTCTCTGGGAGTTCCGGGGGTCCAGGATAGTTGACATTTTTGGTCATCTTATATGGTTGTCATTCCCTTCAGTTCTTTCAATCCTTCCCCTAGCTCTTCCATTGTTGTTCCTGGCCTTTGTCCAATGTTTGAATGTGAGTATCTACATCGGTCTCAGTCAGCTGCTGTAGAGCCTCTCAGAGGATAGCCATGCTCTGTTTGCAAGCACAACATTGATACTAACCCACCGGATGGATTCCAAGTTAGACCATTCCTTCAAGCTCTGCTACAGTTTTGTCCCTTCATTTCTTTTAGAAGAACCCTTCTGGGTCAAAAATTTTCAAGGTGTGTTGTTGGCCCAGCCCCATCCCTTTATTTGGGGCTCTGTCTAACTACTAGAGGTAATCTCCTCAGCTTCCAACTTGCCAATGTTGGGCATTTCACCTACCATCACCCACATTGAGTCCTGGGAGTCACCCCCACCTTGGGTCTTTGGGACTTTCCAGAGGTTCCCCCTGCCTTCTCCCAGCAGTATCATACTCCATTAATTTTCCTGTACCTCTGGCCCGCTCTCTTGTTTCCCCCACTGCCTGATCCTGTCTCTCCTTTCCCCTCTCCAAGCCATCTCTCTCTCTCTCTCTCTCTCTCTCTCTCTCTCTCTCTGAGCCTCACATGAGTAATTTGTTCCCCCTTCTACGTGTAATTTAAGCATCGTCACTTGGGCCTTCCTTCTTGTTTAACTTCTTTGGTTCTGTGTGGGGTTTGTGCTTTTTAGGTAATATACACTTATTAGTGAGTACCTATCATGTGTGTCCTGTTGGGTAGGAGTTACCTCACTCAGGATTATATTCTCTAGTTCTGTCCATTATAGCCAGAAACTAGAATCAATGCAGAGATTCCTTAATCAAAGAATAGATACAGAAAATGTGATTTGTTTACATAAGGGAAGACTATTCAGATATTAAAAACAAGGATACCATGAGGTATACATTTTCTTTTTTTTTCTTTATTTACATTTCAAATGTTATCCCCTTTCCTGGTTTCCTTCCCTCCTGGAAACACCTTATAAGGTACATACTTTCTAAAGCAGTGTTTCTACTTCCCTTGCATACAAGTGGAAAAGCAGAAGAAAGGGGATGGAAAGTTAAGTGTCAGGAGTTTCTTGTTCCCATTACTCTAGTGTCTCCAGCAAAGGCACTCAGGGCCTCCTATACATACAAAGGGTGGGCACAGAAAAAAGCATATTGAGCAACCTATTTATAGGTGAGTATTCATTTTTTCCTTTGACAAATAAAAATAAATTCTGCACTTAAGCCAGGCAAGTACTGAGAGTAAACTCATCAATTGCTAGCCCCTCATGGAACCTTTTACCTTGGCTTTCTGGCCCTGCATCACCCACAGGAGAAAGAGTTGGAAGACTTTTTGTAAAATATTTGGAAAGAACATATAATGCAAACCAACACATTATTTTAATAGACTTTGTAGTTCAAGACAATTCTTCAAGAAAGCCAACTGCATATTGAGTGCTCCCATGATGTTTCTCACAATGTTATGGCAAGAATCCACAAATACTCATATACTAGCCACTAAAATATCTCATGTTCATAGGGAAATTTGCATCAGCCGGGCCTCTGAAGCCCTGAGAAGCCCCCTTCCTTTTTTCCGTCTCAGTCATTGCACAGCTCCGTGTCCAAGCAATGGCTGCTCATTCTTCACGCTATCTGACTTAACAGTAACGTTCTAATGTCTTTGTTAAAGCATGTAACATAAAGACGATATGGCTGACATACCAGTGGAACTCACCACTAAATTTTCTGCTGAAAAAACACATTTTTTTTTTCTGCTTAAGCCCTACCTTGATAATTTCCTCCCATCTCTTTACCATAAATAAAGTCCACATTTTCTGAAATAAGTGTTTAACCATCTTACCAAGTCCTCTTTTCAGACCTCATGTAAATATTTCTTTTTCAGCCACTTTCATTCATTAATAGGTATGATCCTTCCCTCTGACTCTACGCAATTTAGTGACAGACATTTACTCTGCAATTGTACTTTCTGAATGAGGACTTTCTCTTCATGACAATTCTGTCTTAAATGAACTGGTTGTTTTATTGTGACGTGCATCTGACTTCCCCACACAGAAGGTGACAGGGCATTTTCAGAATGCACTATATAACCTTTGAAGACATACATTTTAAGTAAGATTAAAATATTTTTTAAATATTCAAATCATAGTGATTTCTGAGACCAGCATAGAAACTATCATAAGTGATGGCAGAGGAAGATAACAGATATTGATCTATGAGCTCTCTAATCACAGGTCAGAAAATCACAGAAAAACACATATATATTCATGTATACATAGGCACTCACACTCACATTAATCCAGGAGTATAGTACATAAACTCATACACACAAAATCATATACCACATATACTCCTACACTTGCATATACAGATGTAACACACACACATATACAGGCATGTGTACACACACACACATACACACACACAGAACTCTGACAACTATTCCCTTTCTTTGAATCCTTGTTTTTCTTTACCATATTTGCTCAAACAGGCAATGATTCTTTGATCTTGTAGTGAATTCCCCATCTCACTAGTTTGGGTACCTCCAACAGCTGATCTATCTTTATGATAGGTAACCATCACAGAAGGTGTTTACATTTGAGGGTTTTAGTTATTTTCTGTCAGTCTGTGAATAGTCTCCAGTAAACTATCTAAGTTCTTCCAACACTACTTTATTCAGCTGCATCAATGGCTTGGCTTCTATTTTGTTGTTAAAAGCATCAGTCTGGAAAGCTTAACAAGTAAGATGCTTTACAACAGCCATGTTTGCTCAATTTTAATCATTCCTCTTTTCATCTTCCTTACACTCCCAGCTGCCATGAAAAAATCATGGCAGCACTGAAAGATTTTAAGGTAGGTTACTATGTTACTGCAACTAAACTTGTGTAGCCATATTTTCTCATTTAGAAATGAAGATAATTGCCAGGAAGTGGGGGTGCATGCCTTTAATCCCACCACTTGGGAGACAGAGGCAGGTGGATCTCTGAATTCGAGGCCAGCCTGGTCTACAGAGTGAGTTCTAGGGACAGCCAGGGCTATACAGAGAAACTGTGTCTTGAAAAAAAAACAAACATACAAAAAAAACCAGAAAGAAATGAAGATAATTAGCTTATATTGTTAGGATTTATATAATATTGATTTATAGATAACAATGTATATACATACATGTACATATGGCTTCTAATGGCTTGGTTTTAAGATAACATGCTATTTAATTCTCAAACAATTCTATCTTGTCTTGAGACTGTGTTCTTTGTTTATAAAACTCAAGTTGACATTGAAATTCCTATATTCTATACTTTCTTTAGTTCAAGTTTGAAGTCACACAGCCAACTATCTAAACCATCTCAAAGCCATAAAGTGTTACAATAAATTTCAGTCCTGTCTCAACTCATTTTTGTGACAGAGTAGCAACAATCTAATCATTCCACATTCTCCTGTTACAAGGTGACAGGTGGAAATTGGCAAGGGCTGTCACCCAGCAGCACCTAGCACAACTCTTGTCAATATAGTTCAAAAGACCTTTCAAACTGCACCAGGTAGAGGGTGTTGAAGACTTTATTTCTTCAGAGAAGATAGCCACAGCCTAGTATTGAAAGGGAAACTTTGCCTTCCATTGTGAGCCCACATCACTTGGTACAAGACACAAGTTCAGACTCAGCTAAAGAATGACACTTACATTTTCCAAGGGGATTCTTGTAGCAGTCACAGTCTTGGCAGAAAGATACCAACTGTCATCTTTACTTTTGACCAGTGAAAGTTCATATACATTTTGATATGTGTAAAATAGTTTCTTTGTTAATGAAATATATTGTCAAGATGTTAGTCTACATCATAGATTTTCCTAGAATTTAACAAGAATTGGCATTTCATATCCTATTTTTCAGCTTCAAATTTTGACAGCTTTTATCAAATAAGCAATAAACCATTGATACCATTAAGACTTCCTACTCACAATCCACAAAATTTCCCCTTAAATGTCTTTTCTTTATCAGCTTGATTCTACTACTCTAAGAGACTTTTCCTCAAGAAGAAAATCATTTAAATGTTTTTCATTGAATTTATCACATGTTGAAAACTATATCAAGCATGCTCAATTATTTCTTATGTGTTTTTTCATATAACATGATTTTTGTATGTGTGTGTATATAAAATACTAAGCACATTATTTTATATATTTGTATGCTTATTTCTTTTTAATATAAAGCTGACAAAGGAAATTAGTAAAATTATTTTCCATCTTAATATTAATACTACCAAAACTAGTGTCAGTCCTGAACAATGTTGCCAACAAATGTAGATTTACTAACTTATTGACTCATTTTTATAAACTTATTATTTTTTTGCATTAAAAACTCTACAAACTCATATTTCTAACATTCATTTTATGGGCACTGGTGTTTTGCCTAAATAGTGAGGGCATTGTAGAAGGATGCCATATGAATGCTAGATATTGAACTCAGGACCTCTCAAAGAGCAGCTAGTACTGATTCATCTCTCAAGGTCTCATGAAGTCATATTTCTGATCTGAACACAACAGAATTTTCAACTCATACTCATATAAAAACTCTTTTAAACTTTACCAATGAAGTACCAAGATGTTTTATGAAGACAATTAATAAAAGTTTCATATAATATATTTGAGATACATCCCTTATCCACATCAATTTTATAATGGGGAGGTAAATTTCCTTATGACAAAATATTGTTTTGTTATAAGACAGGAAATAACTGCAGCCGTGCCTAAGACCTAGGGAAATAAACCAGTTAAGTAATTACCTGGTGGCATTTTATTGTTGATGTTCATATATATTTGCATATTTATACATACTCAAGGAATCTACAGGAAGCAGAAAGGCAGTTAAAATGCTATATAAAGAAAGAAATTAATACTTTTATTACTTTTTTAAACAAATGGCAGCTATATTTACACAATAACGGACAATCTTCTAGCCCCTGAGTTTGTCCACAAACAAAATAACTTGATAAATGTGTATCCTGTAATATTTGAAAACTTCACAATTATTATTTGATAAAATTTGATCAGTGTCAAAAAATTAAAAAAAAAATTGATCAGTATCTACATTCTCCCTCTAGTATCATTTTCGGGCCATACGGGTGGTCGAAGGTAGCATAATAGTGTAGATTTGTACTATGAGTCACATTTGTGATTCTGAGCTTTCTTAAAGCTGTATATGACCTGGAAAACATGTAATGTGACATATCTGGTCAAACTCAAGCAACTGTATCATGTCAACATTTAGTAAGAGAACAGTAGTAAAACCTTTTGTATTGTTTTTTTCTTAATGCTTTCTTGAAATTTTGTATTTCCAATGTGTAACAAATCACCATGTATACACATTCCTATTAGCAATGCTCAGTATCTGCCATTTTATAGCCTATGACACAGGATATTTATCATTATTGCCCCAGAATATAGTTAACAAATTCCAGAATTCCCCAGGGAACTTCCGTACTATAAAAGTGGCCCTTAAATAAGGTGACAACATTTCTGTAGGTCCAACCATTTGGTTATGTTATTCATGCCAAAATGATGACATTACAGATGTTCAGTCAAGAGACTCTCAGATGTCCTTCACCTATGCACAGTGTGAAGCACTGCTACTGCTTAAAACCGATGAAATACTGTACTTAATACCCAGTCTGAAACTGTTCTTACTGATCGTCTCCCCAGAGCTCTTTCATCTCTTTGTACTTTTAACATGTAAGTCATATTTGCATGGGCCTGTGTGGACAGAAGAAAGGCTATAGTACATTGTGGAAGATTTCTTTTCAGTATGGGTACAGTGTAGACAGAGGGAACGTTTCTCACAACAGAAAGCAAAGGAACAGCAACTAGAAATTTAGTTTTCATTTTGAAAATGATCATTTTTATGGAGTTCTTTCATTTCAATCCCTTCTAATATCAATGGTGTTCTTTCTCTTTTCTTCATAAAGTACAGACTGTTGACTTACAAACCCTTTTCATTTAAAAATTCATCTTTGACTCTCAGCATGGGCATGGTGAGCTAACTGCATGCAGCTCAACACCACCCATAGAAAGCCATCTCACAAAATGAAAATTAAACTTTCCCATTCAATATCAAAGTGAGTTCTTGGAATGACAGGATATGAATTGGCCAGAGGTAAATCAAATTTTGCCAAACAGGGACCCTGAGTGTTTTTAATCAAATTGTAAATTTGCATTCCCACTGAGGTTTCTGAGTTTAAAAGCTGGTACAACATGCTTGATGGAAATGACTTCAGCTAAGGGGCTGAGAGAGCCACAGAGCTTTGGGTCGTTGCTGTTTTATTATCAAAACTGACAGAGAAGAGCAATTTATGAAGTATTTCTCTGTTTCTGTCTGCTTATGTAGACCACTCAGCTAATCAAGGTATTCTATTTCTCCTTTACTTGCTCTTTTAATCTAAGTATTTTCAGCTTTCATTTTTATTTCTGATTGGAAAAAAGCAATTGGTTACGCAGTTAAGATTAAGCACTTTTTGTATATTATAGGAAGCTCATCAGTGATGCGCACTGGAACACAGTGTATAGACAACTGAAAGTGTTTATTTCACCTAGCTGGATCACACCCAAGTATTCAGGGACCCAGGAGCGGCCTGAGTGTCCAGAACACAGGGCATTTAAAGGCAGAAACCATGAAAGGGTTTCTCTCTAGGCTACCATCAGGAGGCTCAGAGGGCTTTGTTTGCAAAAGCAGCAGTTTGAAGCAAGCAACTTTAACAGAAGCTCAAATAAGCAGTTAGCTGGAGGGGTTCCACACAAAGAGGCAATTTACCAGAAGCTAAAATAAATTAGCTAGGACATCCAGACTTTTGGTCCCTAGAATATAGCTGGGTGATTTTCCATGGGCTTTTCAATCGAGGAGATCAAAGTCTAGTTAAATCTAAGATGGCCTCAGGAAGAATACAAATAGAGGAACCACTCCACCGTCCTGCCTAGTCACATGTGAAACCAAAACAAAACAAACGAACTAAAACCACAGTGGGGACCAGACAGCCAGCTCAGCAGGGAAAGCTACCTGACAGGAAGCTGGACTCCCTTTGTTTACTTCCTTTGTCCCACATGGTAAACAGAGAGAGTCATTTCCTATAAGATCTCTTCTGACTACCACAAACATATGTACCTAAAATGAAATGTATTGAACAGTACACAATAGATATCTGAGCTAATAAAATCTAGAATGAAGTTTGAATACTTGGTGCTCACTTGGCTGTTGTGTGACCACAGGATAATGTGAGAATAAAGACCTATAATTGTTTATTATCCTTTTTACTGATCTCCAACATTCTTCAGGATGGAAAATATTTTTCCACATATAACTGAACATACTAAGAAGAGGAAATGTTTTAAACATTTTCAAAAACATAATGTTTTTATTTATTTTATGTATATGACTACACTATAGCTGTCTTCAGACACTCCAGAAGAAGAGATCAGACCCCATTACAGATGGTTGTGAGCCACTATGTGGTTTGCTAGGAATTGAACTCAAGACCTCAAGAAGATGAGTCAGTACTCTTAACCACTTGGCCATCTCTCCAGCATGCCATAATCTTAGCATTCTCATTAGAGCTAGAAAAAGCAGGACTGAGTTTTATGTGGAAATACAAAGCACCTTAATTGTCAAGGGCAACTCTAAGTGAAAAGAGTCATGCTAGACTTACCATAACACTCCATCTCAAGTTGTAGTACAGAGTCAGTGTAACAACAACATGGTGGTACTGCAACAAAAACAGTCACAAACAATAGAATAGAATGGAGCAACTATAAACTAATTCACATGATTGGAGTCACCTAGGAATTGTCAAAGGTATAATACCTCCCCTGTAATAAATAGTTGTTGGAATCGACATATGGAAGAGTAATAGTTAGTCCATAAATCACCCTGGACAAAAAAAAAAAAAAAAACAGTAAAAACAGTTAAAAATGCCACAGTGTTCTCGATATAAGACCTAGACATGTGTAGCTTCTTGTCTAAAATGTAGGCGAAGAACTGTCCAAAAAAGAAAGGAAGAAAAAAGAAAGAAAGAAAGAAAGAAAGAAAGAGAAAAAGACAGCCTACTAGCACAGGGAATAAACAAAACTGACAAATAGGACTACATAGAATTAAAATGCTTATATTCAGGTTAATGAACAGATTAGCAAAAATCAAAAAAAAAAAAAATAACCCATTGAATGGAGAAAATGGTTTTCCAGTTATAAACCTCATGCAGGGTTAATACCCAGATTCTAAAAATAACTGGCAAAAATTCAAAACCAAAATCACCATCCAGTATATTAATAGGCAGATGTATTAATATGTAGATTCTGTTGTGATAGAACACTCATCCAAACAACTTTGATACAGGAAAGGATACACTTGAGTTGCAAGCTTCTGCCTACCATTTTGGAAAGTTATGTCAGCAACTCAACTGGGATCTAGAAGCAGAAACTAGAGCACCAGTGTCCTGCTTGCTGATTATCTTCCACTCAGATTGCTTCCTGTTGAAATTCAGATCCATGAACCAGGAAAGGAATGTATGGCCCATACCTGGCTGGGCCTTCCTATATGAATCAGCAATCAACAAAGTGTCCTATAGAAAATCCCACCAGTTAATCTGATGCAGACAACTCCATAATTTAGGTTCCCTCTGCCCAAATATATCTAGGTTGTATCAAGTTGACAAAAGCAAACTATGATACACCCAAGTTAATGAGAGCTATCAGATAAGTTGAGTAGGTGCCTATCTAGAACCTTCACCATTACTCAGCATTCTTCATTCTTTCTCTTTTCAATACTGGAAGGAACTTTCAATACTATTAGAGAAGAACAGCAGATACCAACTCAACCCTAAACCCTGAGATCTGCAATAGTTACCTGCCTGCAAGATACACAAGTGAAAGGGTGACAAACAATTTATGTGAGAGACCAACCATCAGAATGGATATAAGGCCTTCTTCATTAGATGGAACCCATGCCTGAGACAGCTCAAGAGGTTAAAAACTTGAGGCAATGGACCAAGACAAAAACAAGTACTGTTGTTCTACTAAAGGAACATAGCAATAAAATAACTGCTGTGAGTATAGATCTGTGACTTTTTTCAACCATGTACGGGGAAGCATCTTCTTGCAGTAGATGGGAACAAATGCAGAGATCCACAACTGGACAAAGTCCAGAGAGTAAGAGATCGAAGAACACTCAGTCTTACATTGGATGTTTGGGAATTCTGTGCAAGAGCTGGTGGAGAGGTCATCAGAGTCGAGGGCGGGGAAGAGAGAACTTCAAGGAAACAAGATTTCCCAAATACAAAAGGCCTGGCATAGTTACAAACTCACAGTCTGTGGCAGCATGCACAGGGCCTGCACAGGTCTAAGCCAGATCAGGTTCTAGCTTTAAGAGTTGAAGTGAACAGAAGCCCCACTTACTAACACAAAAGATGTCTTGAATGTTGAACGCTGGCAAAGGGAAATTTCTGATGAAGTCTCTTTAGACATGCAAACCATAATTTTGTGCAGCTTTCATGCCCAGCAGCACATGGTTAACACAAATTAAACTAAATGGTATATTTAGGAGATCTATTTTTTCTTCTTTATCATCTATCTATCTATCTATCTATCTATCCATCCATCCACCCATCTATCCACCTATTTATCTATCTATCTTTTGTTATTTCTTTTTCCTATAGTACTTTGTTGGAACATTTTCCCCTTATAGGCCTTTTGTTATATATTATAGATTACAGATTTAATAGATAGGGAGGTGGTCAAGATATGGGATACATTTTGGGAGGAGAAACCATAGTAATAATATATTTCATGAAAAACTATTCAATAAAAAGTAGTAAAAAGGTAAGTAATCTAACTTTTTTCAAAAGGAAATGACAAAAGTATTTTGGCAAAAATGTGAAAAAAGATGTGAAAAACATCTCACTTGGAAACCATATATATGTTGTTTGACCTACGTTTCTGTTCTTAAGATAAAACATTGTTACCAGGTGCAATCTGAGGTTTCTAAGGGTTTATTTTTCTCACACTTCTGGGTCAAAACTCATCAGTAATGGGAGTCAGGGTAGAACTTGAAGGATGGAACATGGAGTCATGGGCATACAGAAACACTCACCCTACATTTTGTTAATTTTCTCATACACTGCAGGACCTCACAGAGAGTGCCCTTGCAGTAGGCTGTGACTTTATACTTCAACTAAGATAGTCAGGACAATCTCACATAGACATACACAGACAACCTGATATAGACACTTAGTTTTTCCAAATGTCGAGTTGACAGTGAAAACTAGGACAAATGTATATAGACATATGTAATAAAAATATATTACAAACACATGCCTGCATACATGAGCCAAAAGATGTCTATATGCATGGTGGAAAATGATGGGAAGGAAGGCAGTACCAGACATAAGGCATGGCAGTGAGATGCTAAGAATGTGCTATAATTTTATATATAAATACACGATATATCATAATGAAACTCATTATTTTGTATACTAAGCAACAAAGATAGCAAATAAATAAGAGGCTCTCATTAAATCAGTGAAGTTTTAGAATTATTTTCCTGCTATTGGGTAGTGTGGGTGGGAAATCTTACCAGGAAAGGACTGGCAAAGAAAACTTGTAGCAAATCATACTCAGGAAGTAGGAGCAACATGTGCTTTCAGAGTAAGGGAAGCTGAAGGTGAGAGAGTTTTTATTTGGCATTGCTGATTCCGCCTATGCCTTAAAAAAAAAAAAAAAAAACTACAAATGAGAAGAGCATATGCTCCATGTGCCTATCAATCAAATAAATTAATGTCTGCTCCTTCAGTTTCATTTCAATGTTATTATGTTTATATAAATTGGAAATTGTGAATTGTGAAAATTATGCTGGCCATCTGGAATATTTTGTACTTAATCCTTGTGACATCTGTCTCCTTCTGTATTGTGGATAGAAGAATATGAAGTAAAGATCTGTTTATTAGAACCCTTCAGGTTATTCTTAATTTATTTTTGTCACAAATAATTAAAACATGAACAAAGTATACATATGTTTACATATGCCCTGTGATTTATTACATATGTATGTGTATGTGTGTGTGTGTATGTGTGTGTGTGTGTATGTGTGTGTATGTGTGTGTGTGTGTGTGTGTGTGTATGTGTGTGTATGTGTGTGCGGTGTTTAAGACTATAGGTTTCGAGATGCTATGGCATTCAAGTAAGGGTCAGAGAACACCTGGCAACATGAGTCCTTCGGATCAAACTTGGGTCTTCAGCATTGTTAGTGTGTTCATACACTGAACCATTTTTCTGGCTTTATATGCATTATATGGAGGTACTAAGTGCAAATTATAATTTTGTTACTAGCATTTATTGTCACTGGGGAATAAAAGTCATGACAGTGAGAAAATATTTGAGAAACTGATAATGATGAAAAATGTAATTGTCTTTCAATTCATATTTTTCCAACACCTCCAATCTCTTGTGGCTTAGCAGTGAGCTGTAATCATGTGCCTGTAATCCTGGCATTATGTAACTAAACTGCGCCATTGTATGAGACAGTATTTCTTACTCTTATGCACACTACAAAACTAAAGCAACTTCTGAAAGTCATTTTGTCAATAAACAAGAGAATGTTATTTCTGTCTCATCACCTCATCCCATTTTTCTAGATCAAATAGAGTCTATAACAAAATTTATCAGTAGTGGCTAATAGATTTGACAATATTCATCTTACTTTTCCACAGTGTCAAAAGAATCCAAGCCCTAAGTCTGAGAAAGAGTAACCTATCTTTGATAAAGAGAAAACCACAGGTTATGAAGTAAGGACAGCAAGCAAGGTGGTAGAGGGCAGACATCTACCTTCCTCTAGCACAGTGTACTGGCTAGTTTTGTGTGTCAACTTGACATAGGCTGGAGTTATAACAGAGAAGTGAGCTTCAGTTGGGGAAATGACTCCATGAGATCCAGCTGTGGGGCATTTTCTCAATTAGTAATCAAAGGGGTGGTGCCATCCCTGGGCTGGAAGTCTTGAGTTCTATAAGGGAGCAGGCTGAGCAAGCCAGGAGAAGCAAGCAAGCAAGGATCATCTCTCCATGGCCTCTGCAACAGCTCCTGCTTCCTGACCTGCTTGAGTTGCAGTCCTGACTTCCTCTGGTAATAAGCAGCAATGTGGAAATAAGCTCAATAAACCCTTTCCTCCCCAACTTGCTTCTTGGTCATGATGTTTGTACAAGAATAGAAACCCTGACTAAGACACACAGTAAAGTAGAAAATGACATTGTCTATATCTAATAGGTCATAGATATAATGGACACCTCATAAGACAGTGATATAGAGAAGAATAGAGTAGCTGTTAACATCAATCATGTTCCACCATACCCCAAATTCCCTGTGACTACTCTGAAAAGAACAGTACCATCAGACTGACACTGAGAGAGTCAAATGCCATGTTTTCCTGGAAAGGTTGTAGAGCTACTTTTCACTGCAAGTCCAACCCAGGAGGAATCAGTTAGTGTGGGAAAGTTTCAGACTTGAGCCATTGCTTTTCACAGTCCTTATTCATTTCTTCTGCAAGTGCCCATGTGCAAATGTTCAGTCCCAGGACTATTCCTTATCAATCCATGCTTTAGTAAAGAGCCATCATGGTAGTAATCCAGCTTATGTCTTCACAGTACAGTGTCTCTACTTATTTCCAAGCTCTACTCTCCAGCAAAGCTGCCATGGTGCATATCTGTAGAATACATCCACAGCTACTGCAACTATAAACATTTATTTTACATGAAACATGTACTGTTTGCTATCACACTTCAAACATCCACTAGGACAACATGCATTAGCATATGTATCATCTACTAAAAATATATCATCTATTAAAAATATAAAAATATGACATGTTGAAACAGGGTGCTTATAGCCACTAACTGCTTCAGAGAATTGAGCTGGGCTCTGAAGAGCCACTATAGCTCTGTATATGCTTGCCTTATCTCCTGGTTACCTATTGCTTCATAAGCACCCATATTTGGCATATACTTGCCAATTCAGCAGCAAAGATGATAGTACATTGGTACCCAGTGCAATTAGCAACCTAAAACTCAGAAAACAGAGCAATTATCTCCTTATCTTGTTCCATGATCAGTTCCAGGTTCAATACATGAACATTTCTCCTTATACAAAGCTGTAGGCAGAAGTATGATGGGCTGTGAGGCGTACAGTGTAAGAACAACCAACTCATTAGTAAAAGGAACTAGTTTATCATGACAGTTTGTGTCATGCACACTCGTCTATGCCAGTCACATCTGCAGTATCAGGCTTAAAAACCTGATCAAGGGCAAGAGGCAATAAGGACCTAAAGGGGTACCTGTGCCTCCTGGCTACTCAAGGTAGCCTCTGGCATCTCCTAACTCAGACGTGTTCCAGATCAGTCTTTCCAATCATCAACACACCCTCATATTTAGACATAAAGGTACCCCAAGAAATGATTCATTTATGGCTAAGATTGGGCATTGTTTCCTGGCCAGCACGATGTTTCCAATATATCCTAATTTAATTCCAAGCTATCCTTAGCTTGGAATTTCTCTCAAGGAATCTGCCTGTCAGACAAGTTCTGCCCTTAGAATTAGCAACAGAAGTCAAGCTCATTCCTCATTCCTTAGGGCAGTCTCACAATAGTCAGAATTGTTTTACATACAAGAAACTCAAGGCCATTAGCTAGAACGTTTAGGTCAGAACTTCCAGGTGCATGCCTCCAGCCAGGGAGACCCAGAGAATTAACAGGAAATGCCAGATGGGACTATCCAAGTCTTACCTCCAGCAGAATCAGGGAATTGGCATAGGAATACCAAATTAGCCCCAGTGGGGAGGGCACCACCGCCCTTCTGCCCTGCTTCTCACCTGGCTACCTGACTCTACTGACCTTGAGGTGATGGTCACTTGCCTATGTGACTCTAGTCTTGCCCTCTGATCCTACTGACCTTGTTGTAACCCCTGCCCGCCTACGTGACTCTTGTCTTATGCCCTGCTTGATGTATGCTATAAAAACCTAAATTTCACCTTGCACAGATACATTCAGATTCACACACCCTTGTGTCGGCTCTGTTTGTTACTCTTCGCCTACGCCTCGTAGACCTGACTAGGACCTCGTTTCTCCTGAAGTTTGAGGGAGGCCCAGATCGGCCAGCCTGCGGCAAGTAGCTATAAATTTTAAGATAGATAAAATATAAAATATTTCAATTTTGGCATAAAATATAAAATGGAAGTTACGAAGTTAAAGTGTGAAGATTTTTAATGTTGCTAAAATGTTTTCTTTAAAAAAGAATGTCTTCTCTAATCAGATTGAAATAACCTTTTATAGTTATGTGTTGTCTTAAGTAAGTTTAATAGTAACTATAAAACTGAAGTATAATAAATATGTAGTTTATTTTAAAAAACTACAGTGTTTGTACTTTAGATTTTTGGTAGATATAAATTAAAGAATGAGAGTATGTTTAAAAAATTATATGAAAATTCCTAAAGAATTAAGAAAATAGTGTTTCAAATTAAAATCAAAGGTGGTAACACAAAAAAATTTAAGCACATAAGAGGATGACTTGAAAATGGGAGAAAAGAACACAGAATCTATAATAAAACCAGAAAAACTAAAAGAGCAGTAGGAAGTTTCTACCTATCAATAACTACCTTAACATGAGTAGATTATCATAATATATATAGCACCTGAAAGGACAAGAAGTATATCAATGATTTCCAGCCTGGAAAAACCTTACTTCATTTTGAAGGACATAAGGATCAAAGGTGAAGAAATAAAAAAGGTGAATTTTGAACATAGAGTCAAAAATTATCTAGACTGGCTTAATTTGTCTTACAAAAAATACAGGTAACATACTCTTCATTAATCCCACAAAGTCATTAAATAGCAATACAGAAGCCTATTAATTGAAAGGATACAAACACATGCCCACCTAACACTGTGCAGCCTAAATCTATGCATTAAATTTTACTAGATATAAAAAGAAAGGAGAAACTGAAACACTGAGTAGGCTATAAGACTTTAAGTGATGATGGTAGTCTATACAGGAATTTGCTGAGTTCATGGATTTGAGTTTTCAAACTTAGTGGACATACTGACAACTGCAGACTTGTCTTCTAGTAAAAGCAAGACTGACATTTTGTCCAGCCGTACCTGGAACACTCACATGCTTTTCAGGCTAGAAAGCAAGTCTTAGCAAATAAAAGAGAGTGGCATTGGGTCAAGTATCTTTTCTACCAATAATAGCAACAGACTAGAAATCAATAATCGAAATAAACTAAAAAAAATCACAGGAGCATAGAAATTCCCAACTCATTTTCCTGGAAAAAAAATTAATAAAAAATAAAGATAAATTTAAACATCTTAAGACAAATATTTAAAAGACCCCAGGAAGCCATAAAAATTGTGGTCATATCAATAGAAATTCTACAAGAAAAATATATAATAAGTGACTATATTGAAAAATATAAAGACTTCAAAGGTTAATATTGAATTTCAAACCAGTAAGAAGGCAACAAAAACTAAAACTAAAGTAACTGAATCAAGTGTTAGTAAAGTTTTGAGTGTACCTAGACAAAATGCAGAATAAACATGCAGAATAGACTTTTTCTGAATGAAAAATAGGCAAAAATTAGTACAATTACACAAAAGGCAGAAATATTAGAAGAAAATTTGAAAGAAGAGTATGATAACTGATATCATAGAGTTAAAAAGGATCATAAAATTCATAGGACATCATATTGTGTAACACAGAAGAAAAGATTAAATCTTACACAAACAGAACTCATCAATGCTAAGCCAGGAAGAAATACTGGAAAACCCATTGTAAACAAAGACAAACAAAACAATTCAAACAAGTTTATTAAATGGGGTTCAAACTACTCTAATAACAAAACCAAAGAAAAGAAAAGAAAATGAAATTACAAAATGGTTATTGGATGTAAGTATATAAAGAAATGTCTAGTGAAATATTAGGAAATTGTTTTTAGGTGCCGATTTATAAGGATCCATGAGCTTTTTTTTTTTTTTTTTTTTGTAGAACATGTTTTTAATATTTTCAACTGTTAGTATTCAACAAACAGAATAATTATTTTAAGATATATTTGTTTGTTATGTCTCCCTTTTCATTTCTAGTTTTATTAATTTGGACACTGTCTCGGTGCCCTCTGGTTAGTCTGGCTAAGGGTTTATCTATCTTGTTGATTTTCTCAAAGAACCAGCCCCTGGTTTTGTTGATTCTTTGTATAGCTCTTTTTGTTTCTATTGGGCTGATTTCATCACCGAGTTTGATTATTTCCTGCCTTCTACCTGTCTTGGGTGTATTTTCTTCTTTTTGTTCTAGAGCTTTCAGGAGTACTGTCAAAGCTGTTAGTGTAAGCTCTCTTCAGTTTCTTTTGGGGGGTACTTAGAGCTAAGAGTTTTCCTCTTACCACTGCTTTCAGAGTGTTCCATAAATTTTGGTATGATGTGTCCTCATTTTCATTAAATTCTAAAAGGCCTTTCATTTCTTTCATTATTTCTTCTTTGACCAAATTATCATTGAGTAGAGCGTTGTTCATCTTCCATTTGTATGTGGGCTTTCCATTGTTTTTGTTGGTATTTAAGACCAGCATTAGTCCAGTGATCTGATAGGGTGCATGGGATTATTTCAATCTTCTTGTATCTGTTGAGGCCTGTTTTGTGAGCAATTATATGGTCAATTTTAGAGAAGGTACCACGAAGTCCTGAAAAGAGGGTATATTGTTTTGCATTAAGATGAAATGTTCTATAAATATCTGTTAGATCCATTTGGTTCATAACTTCTGTTAGATTCACTGTGTCTTTGTTTAGTTTCTGTTTCTATGATCTGTCCATTGCTGAGAGTGGAGTGTTGAAGTTTCCCACTATTATTGTGTGGGGTGTAATGTGTGCTTTGAGCTTGAGTAACGTTTCTTTTATGAATGTGGGTGCCCTTGCATTTGGAGCATAGATGTTCAGAATTGAGAGTTCATCTTGGTAGATTTTTCCATTGACTAGTATGAAGTGCCCTTCCTCATTTTTTTTAATAACTTTTGGTTGAAAGTTGATTTTATTAGATATTAGAATGGCTACTTCAGCTTGTTTCTTGGGACCATTTGCTTGGAATATTGTTTTCTACCTTTTATTCTAAGCTAGTGTCTGTCTTTCACACTGAGATGTGTTTCCTGTGTGTAACAAAATGCTGGTTTCTGTTTATTTAAGCAATCTATTAGTCTGTATCTTTTTAATGGGGAATTGAGTCTATTGATGTTAAGAGATATTAAGGAAAAGTGATTGTTACTTCCTGTTATTTTTGTTGTTCCAGGCAGAATCATGTTTGTGTGGCTATCTTCTTTTAGGTTTCTTGAAAGATTACTTTCTCACTTTATCTAGGGTGTAATTTCCCTCCTTTTGTTGGTGTTTTCCATATATTATCCTTTGTAGGGCTGGATTTATGGAAAGATATTGTGTAAATTTGGTTTTGTCATGGAATATTTTGTTTTCTCCATCTATGGTAATGGAGGGTTTTACTACATATAACAGCCTGGGCTGGCATTTATGTTCTCTTAGAGTCTGTATGACATCTGCCCAGGAACTTCTAGCTTTCATAGTCTCTGGTGAGAAGTCTTGTGTAATTCTGGTAGTTTTGCCTTTATATGTTACTTGACCTTTCCCCCTTACTGCTTTTAATATTCTTCCTTTGATTTGTGCATTTGGTGTTTTGACTATTATGTGACAGGAGGAATTTCTTTTCTGGTCGAGTCTATTTGGAGTTCTAAAAGGTTCTTATATGTTCATAGGTATCGCTTTCTTTAGGTTAGAGAAGTTTTCTTCTATAATTTTGTTGAAGATATTCACTGGCCCTTTAATTTGGGAATCTTCATTTTCCTCTTTACCTTTTATCCTTAGGTTTTGCCTTCTCATTGTGTCCTGGATTTCCTGGATGTTTTTTGTTAAGAGCTTTCTGTTTTTTGCATTTTCTTTGACTTTTGTATCAATGTTTTCTGTGGTGTCTTCTGCCCCTGAGATTCTCTCTTGTATCTCTTGTATTCTGTTGGTGATGTTTGCATCTATGACTCCTAATTCCTTTCCTAGGTTTTCTAACTCCAAGGTGTGCCCTCCCCCCAGCCTTGAATGGGAGGACTGAATCAAGGCTAAATCTGTCCTCATTGTAAGAGGGCCAGGACTCAGACTCTATGCTAAAATTAAGAAATATTTACATTTGAGTTAATGCAAAGCTCAGAGCAGTCTCAGCAAGGGTTGCATGGCATTTCTTTTGTTTTACAAACCCTGCCTAGAGAAGTTTTTGTGGCCTAGCCTCTCCTTACCTCTGGGGAGTTGTTTTTAATATAAAACAGCATTATTACAGAACCCTGTTTAGTCAATGATAATGAATATACAATCTGTTGAACCACAGAAGTTAAGTATAGAGTAAAGGACTAAAGAGGTACAGTTAGAACAGGAAAGGAAAAGAGAATAAATAGCCATGATGATGGGCATCTAGAATGCCCATCACATAGATGGAAGATCACATAGAAATGAGAAAGGAATGGTGGGCAAGGATATTGAGAGAGGGATTGCTTGCAGAAAGCTAAAAGCCAACACCATCTGAGGGATAATATGGAAACTTCATACAGAAGTATACTACAAAATGTACATTGCAAATAATGTGATGAAAATGCCCTAACTGACCATTCTTTGTCATCAAATGAAGCTCCAAGTCCTGACATTGCATTACATGTAATTAAGTTGTTCACCAAAGAGGAACCACATGAACCCTCAAGCAATCCAGGTGTTTACCAAGACAAATATGTTGCTCTACAAAGCTGACCAAAGCACCTTATTACTGAAGTCAACACCTATACAACTCATTGAACATGGAGAAGTTGAACTTGTGCCTACCTAGGGCCATCACCCATGGGAGATAGCATTGTTGTTACAGGAAGGTACTCTGAACACTACCAAGAGAGAAATGTAGACACCAGCCCAACCACAAATTCTTTCACTCACAATGCCTGGAAAATATGCGAGGGTAAACGTAGCACAAATCTTGTGGGAGTAACTAACAAATAGAAGGTCTATTCCACAAAATGAGACTCACCTGACACTACTGGAGTGACGAAAAACCTGAGAGTAAAAACAAACACAACTCGTAAAGAAGAAGAAGTAAAAAGAAAAGAGATACTGGGAAAAAATACAGAGACCTATATCCAGACATTATGCAGTGAGTTAAAGACCTTGGAACACTCATTCCTAAAAGGGATGTCTCAGTAAATTCACTCCACTCAGGGCTCAGGGAACACCTCTGATCTGATGAGAGGAGAGGTGGGGGGAGACTGGAAACAATAGAGGGAAGAAAACTGTAATCAGGATAAATTATATGAGGAAAAAGTCTATTCTCAATACAGGGAAAAAGCAAAAGCAAATGGACAGGTTTTCATGGGGTAATACTAAAATAAATTATAACACAAGATGAAACAAATACTAACACACTGCAAGGGAACCAAACAAACATAAAGGAAGCAGCCCAAGAAAAGGCACAGGACGCAGGTATAGAAGTAGAGATCCACTAAATTGCAAGATCTAATATATATGCAAAGGATCTATAGAGTAAAAGAAATGGCATATATATATACATATATATATGTATATATGTATATGTATGTATATATGTGTGTATATATACACACATATATTAAATAAACATATATAATAAATAAATATTTAATATATAATAAAATACTATACAATTTTTAAAGAGCAACACAAGAGTAAAAGAAAGAAAGAATGAATGAATGAAAGGAAGAAAGAAAGAAAAAAAAGAAAGAAAGAAAGAAGAAAGAAAGAAAGAAAGAAAGAAAGAAAGAAAGAAAGAAAGAAACTGACACACAATGAGACAGGAACCTTGAAAGAACTTTTTTTCTGGGCTTTGCCCTGCAATAGATGACCAACAGACAATGGCCACTTTGGAGGCGATACTATGTAAATTGTCAGAAAGCATCAACTGTTTGGAATTCAACAAAAGAAGGAGCTTCAACCAGAATTTGCTTTTGTATTTTTTTTTGTTTGTTTGTTTGTTAAGGAGTGTAACCTTCTTTTCTCCCAGGAGGCTATTAGCCAGCAGCCTGAGGTGACAGTTTGTAGAGGCAGAGAGCAGAGTTCAGACTGATGGTGAGTCTTGACTTATCGGAGACCTCCTGAGTGAACCACATGGAGCCTGATCGATGCAAAAAAAGCAAGATTTTTATTCCAGTGCACTGGGGCCTTCCCAGACCCTAAGGAGAGGAGGCAACCCCCCCCCACACACACACACACATACACACACACACAACTTGTTCAGTGAGCTTTTATACAAATTTCAGGGCAGCAGCCATTAGAAACAATGTGATTGGTGAATCAGTGTGACATTTTTAAACTGATTGGTCTTCAGGGAATGAGGGGGCACGGACTTCTCTTGTCTGAAGGTGGGCAAAGGTCCACACTGCGGAATATATCCCCACCCGCAGGTTGGTTCTCACCCTGTGATCTGAGGAATGTAAATTAGCCTTTCCCTTCTGGAGAGTTCCACTACCTTCTCAAAGTTCCTGAGCTTATCTTACTAAGGAAATTCCTGTTTAGTCAGATCTTACAATGGCTGTGAATATGCACTGAATTACTTCCAGGAACTGCTGTAGCAAGATGGATCTACTTTATTCTATATATACTGTATATATATTGTATATAGGGGTGTTTTTAGGGTTATGAGTGGAAAGGGCTAATTGGTATTGACATCAAGCAAGCAGGATGGGCTGATTGGTTCTAATACAGCACTTAACTATGTGGGTGGAAGCCGAGGGGGATGTGTATGATGTATTATGCAGCCTTGCAGAGAGCTCTGTAAAAGAGCACTTTTCAGATAAGGCCACCAATGACCAGCCACCTGTGTTCAGGGATTCTCTCCACACAAAGACAAGCAGAGGCTAAGAAAGGGAGTCCCTTGTTTTGCACCAGGCTCAGAAAGCCACCCAGTCATGGGGGACTGCTATCTTAATAATGGGGTTCCCCAACAAAGGGAGGTCAGAGGGAACAAGAAGAGCAGAAGAATGAAGGTCAGAGGAAGATGTAGGTAGCGATCTAGGAACTAAATTTACCTTTTCAAAGAGAACTGGTACCACTAGCTCACATTTGATCATTGCCTCCCTGAGTAATACCTGGATAAAATTCAGCATTTCCTTCTCAACTCTGCTCAATTCATAACCCCTTCAAGCTGATAATAACAAAATCTGCTGGTTTTGCATTTCATTCATGGAGCTGAAAAGATGGCTCAGTGGGTGAGAGTACTTATTACTCTTGCAGCAGACTGGTGTTTGCTCCTAGGCTCTTACTTTAAGACACTCATAACTGCCTTTAATTCCTATTCTAGGGATTCTAATGTGGTCTTCAGGTCTGCTCAGAAAGACAACTGCATGCACATGGTACATCTGCTTGCACACACTCATACACAGAAAACTTAAATATTTAAAATGCATAAAAATCATAATGGATGTCAAGAAATGAGAATTTTTGTAACCAACCTTGAATATAATAATGCCATAATGTCATTAAATTATAATGTTAAAAATAAGCATGACTTAAAATATTGCTGATAAATTTAAGATCTAGAAAATATTTTCTTAATGATATGTTAAGAAGAAATTCTTAAGGAATTTAAAAATTCTCAAAATGACTCTTAAAATTAAAAATGTGAAAAATTTGAGGTCAGAAAAATATGGTGCTATGGTATAGTTATAAGTGTTTATAAAGTAGTAGTAATTCTCTGTATGGAAAAATCTATAATGATTATGGTATAATTACTTTACTTGATATAATTTAATTTTTCTAAACTATAATAAATACTATATTATAAATGGATGCCTATGTGTGTTCCAAAAAGACAACACTGAAAACTTTGCATCATGAAGAGGAAGACTTGGCATAAGTCAAAAATATCATGGGCAGACACAATAGATGGCATTAGACTTAAAACAAGAAGGCATTTTATAACAATTATGCTTCTGTGTATGGAAAAAAACATGTTCAAATATCATAGAATAATAAATAACAAATTCACACCTGTAGGTGAATACTGTTAATAAATAATTTCTTAGAGAGATATAAACCAACCTCTACCTCTCCTCCGGAGCTCTCAAGGACAAACTGAGGCACATTTTCCATAATATTCACTCTGGGATACCAATTAACTTATTGGGCTTCTTTTGCAAAGCCTAGATGAGGTGTTATTTATGATGGCTTTCTAAGAAGCCTGACCCACAACCTAGGAGGCTCCTTGGTAGACACTCTCCCCATCCTCTTGTTTTCTATATACTCCAGGCCTTGTGTAGGGTGCAGGTAGTACAGAGAAGTTTGGTTCTCAGATGTGGGTCAGTTTCACGTCACTCCTCTTGAGGGGGTGCCCATTGTCAAGGTCCTCAGCTGGGATGATCCTTTGCAGAGGAATGCACAGCTGAATGGTTCATGTTGACAGATGCTTAGCTTGTGGATAGTCACTCGTGACACTGTATTAGATAGCAGTATCCCATTACTTTATAAATAAATGATGCAAATTAGGTAACCACTTACTCTAGATTTAATGACTTAAATATTTTTAAGAACATGGGACTGATTTATCATAGAGAACAAACACTCAAGATATTAATAAATGAGAAAAGATAATAAATAATCATTTGTTAAATCAAGGCATCAGTTTATATAAGATATAATTCTCCAATCACACCTTGAAAGAAGCTTTCCTAATCTCTTTTTAAAGTGTCATTAAAAATAGGTAGCTGAGCTAGGTCTGATGGCCTATAAGTAACTTTAATCTCAACGGTGAGGGTAATGTGAGCCTGAACTACATGGAAAATTCCAGGCCAATCAGTGATAAATAGTGAGACCCTATCTAAAAATTGTACATCTGCCTACGGATATGGATGAAACTCACTTGATAAAAGTGTTCATCTACCACTAAGCACGTTGTATGTTTGATCCCTGAAGAAACCCACATGCTTATTTTTTTAACTTTCAGGAGGTAAAGCAGATGATCAGAAGTTCAAGGTTAATATTGAATGCCTAGAGAACTTGAGGCTAGCCTGGGCTAAATGAGGCTTCAAACCCAAAATTTAAAACAAAGAATAACAAAACAAAATGAATAGGTGAAGAAAACAATATTTTTCAATTATAACATTTTCAAAGTAGTATCTTAAAAATCAGGAATAAGGATCAATATGGTGATTGATAATAAGGTGCTTTCTGCAGAAGCATCTTGCTATAATGCCCACATAATTATCTATATGCCCAGCAGCAATACATGCCTACTGTCCCCACTGTTGTTGAGGTGAAGAAAGGAGAGTACCCAGGATTGATTACACAGCAGCAGTACACACCTACTGTCCCACTGTTGTGGAGGCAAAGACAAGAGAGTCCTTAGGACTGGGTACCATACCACCACTGAGTTGTAGGTTCCGTCAGTGATGGATCCTGTTTCTGAAATTGAGATTGCTTGGCTGGGGATCCAACTCAGTGGTTAAAAGCATGGAGCAAAACAAAGAATTATTGCTTTGTTCCTTGAAGTACAGTCCTTAGGTCAGCACCTTCAATACCTGCTCACCCTGGAAATTTTTAGAAATTTAGAATTTCTATACCCAAAGTAAAATGATCTTTTAGAAACTGCTCTGGTTGTTCATGATAAGGCACACTTTTAGACACAGACAATCAATATTGATTTATGTGGTACAGAGAGATATTCAATTCTATTTCTGTCTATTTGAATGCATTTTCTTATGACTTATTTCCTTCATAATGAAATAGTAACAGGTGTGACAAAATACCCCAACACTATTATAAACTCATCAAAATGAAGACAAATGAGAAAAATGAGCTTTCTATGTGCCGTGCTGTCAAGTGGGAAGTTAGAGGTTTTGATTTTCCAAGTTCCCAGAGTGGGAGGTTTTATAATTAAGGCACCTTTTCTTTTTTCAATTGCCTCTGATTTTTGAGTCAACTAATATGCATTTCAGTGACACCCAATAGGGAATCTAGGTTCAAATCATTTTCAGTAAAGTGAGAAATGTTCTCACCTTGATGATAATTGGTATCTTGGGCTTTGAAAACAACAAATTATTTCTTCATTGACTGTGGCTCTGAACCTCTCATTGATTCTTGCTACTGTTTTCATTTTCCTAAAAGGTAGATTTGGGGATTTAAATAAACTCTATGTCAGGAAAGGATTTTAAAATTTATTCATCTTTTCATCTTTTTTTAATTATTTATTATTTTTTTGTCAATTTCATTTAGTTACAAATAAATAAATATGTCTGTTTGAATATGTCTAGTTGAACACCCAGTTTGATTTTAATGTGTTAATTTCTAGAAAATGCTAATTTAAAAAAAATTCTGAAATAATTTTAGCTAAACAGGTATATTATGTACTGTTACATATTAATTTTTCATTATTTGTTTATAAATACTTTTCCTTACAAAGATACTATTGGATGTGATCATGAATAAGTATCTGTCTACTCTACAATTGTTTTGGTGTGTACTCTAATGCCTTCATATAACTTTGCAAAACTGATGTAGAATAAATGCTTTTCACTGTAAATTCTTGCTAATTTTCCATTGTCCCATTCTAATGGCAACTAAGGCTGTAAATGTCTTGCATGTAGGGTTCGTTTAGAATCATAATGAAAAAAATTGATAAATGATAATGTAAAGTTAAGAAAAAGCTGCCTGAAAGGAAAAGAAGCTTGGGATGCTGCAGAGACGTTTGCTCAGAGACTTGTAATTTGTTTCTTGGAACACTGCACTCATCAGGACAGAGAGGCTGATCTTCAAGGTGCGTTTAAGAGAACGTGAAAAGATGGCTGACCTCTCTCAATGATGTCCAAATGAGACCTCTCCAAAATGCAAGCATTGCCTCTGTGTCTGTTGGAAAGGAGCCCAAACTGACAACAACTTTCAATTTTCAATTATTTTGAAATTATTTTCAATTATTTAGTGCTTTATCTCCAAGTAATTGATTTTTTTCTGCCTCTTGATCTCATCAGAAAATTATTTAATGAGTCTTTTAAAAATATCACCATCCAAAATCTGTAACTGACCATTGATCTCCTTTGTTTTCAGGCCATATATATACATACATACATACATACATACATGTATGTATATATACACATATATACATACACACATATACGTATATATACGTATATGTGTGTATGTGTTGGGAACAAAATTTTACCCAGGGATAATAAGATTAAACTATTTTTTTAAAGAATATTAAGGCCACATACTTACTGTAATTGAAAAATAATATTCTGTACCTATTAGTTTATAAACCACATACCCTAATCTGATGATTTTTGACTGTATCTCTTTACAATTTTAACTAACTTCACTTTAAGAAACACTTCCATAGAAATTTGAAAGAAAAGATATAACACCAGCAGGGCTGGGTGAGGTTTAATCCTAGCACTTGGATGGCAGAGGTAAGCTCATCTCTGTGAGTTCCAAGCCAGTCAGGGTTTTATGATGAGACTTTGACTTATAAAATCAAGGTATATAACTATAGCAATAATTTTAAAAGGTAATAACTCAAATAAATATATATTTATTCTTAGAATAGATGCTAAAATAACAAAGCCAATTTGGATATTAGAGGACCAGCCAAGCATCTCCTACTTAGACTTCCCTGTTCTGGGTCATTGTACCACAATGAACAGGAAGAAATGTCATTTGTTTTAGAAATGTCATGTTAAGGATTTTAATAGTTTTTAGAAAAAAAAACAATAGATATGCTATAAATGTCCATGTCAAATCATGCTGTATAATGAAAAGTAAACTTTGTCTAGATTCCATTTGAATTTGTTTGGTTTGAAAGGAGATGAATATATACCTGTCTGCATGGGTTACTACATGTGTGCTAGGTGAAATTTGATTTTACACATGCCTTCTTCACAGAAACAAAAACAACCAAATACTTCTGTAACTTTCTTATTTCATTTATCATTTAAATCATACCAAACAAATGGTATACCTCGGTCATTCCCTCATACCACGTTATTCCAGAGCTCTGTATTATTCCTTTACCAGCAGGTTTCACAAGGGAATTATTGATTTCTCCTCTGAGAACATGTAAGACTCTGGTGAATCTTACCAGGGACCTCCTGAGTGAATAACACAGAGCCAGGAATCAATGCAAAAAGCAAGAGGAATTTATTGTTCCAACGTGTTGGGGTTGTCCTACACCCAAAGGAGAAGCAGGCAAACCTCACAGCTCATTCAGTGAGCTTTTATACAGTTTTCAGAGCAGCAACCATTAGGCACAATGTGACTGGCAGAACAGTGTGACTTTTGAAAGTGATTGGTCTTTAGGGAATGAGGTGTCAAGGACTTCCTTTGTTTGTAGGGAGCCAACAGTCAGTCTGTCCTGCAGATTATGTCTACACGCTCTGGGCTTCCCGTACATGCAAGTGGCAGATGGTCTGAGAATGTTAATTAGTTTCTCCCTTCCAGAGGTGCTCTCCCTTTCAGAGTTGTTCACTGTGGGGAGAGGTCTGGTGGAATTTTCCAAAGTTCCTCAGCTGATCTCATCAGACCAATGGTTAATTTATGTTCTGCAGAAGTGCCTCAGCTAGTAAACTACTAAATTGAACATGGACGGGGCCGATGTTCACCGACGGGATGCATACTATCATGCATGAGGCCCTGGGTTCAATCCCTCGGTCTGCCAAGACTGATGAAGACAATAACAATTGCATCAAGATCTAAGGAAAGTGCTGAAATTTTATCATTAATCATGATAACACATGGAAGACTATCATCTTACGAACACAGTTTCTACCATTAATGGCTTTCTGTTTTGCTAGGGTCTTTGATGTTGTGGCTTTTAGCCTTGATTTGATTGTATGCTTGAGAATTAAATACTGCCAAATATTTTACTGTGTTTAATTCCTCTTCAGTAGCCATATGAAAAGTTTTTTGTTTATTTACCTATCAATATCATGATTTGAATTTAACTGTTGCTACAAACCTACAATAAAGTACACAAGACTTGACAGCAATCTATTATGTAAATAGAAATTCCTAAAAGGATAACAAATTGGGTGTTCTTCCCTGGGGAAGACTATTTTTCCCACTCTCACAATTCCTCAGTTGCCTGCAGTTCTTTGTGTAAGTCTGAGATCCTATGAACCTTCCCCTTCCAAATTAACATGTCTGTTGAAATCATCCTTATTCAGTTCTTCTGCAGGAAGCCATCTTGGTTATAATTCATAGCTTTCTTGACATATTAAAGAGCCACATGCTCAGCAAATGTCTTGTTCCTCTGGCTCTGATAAACTTTCTGCATCTCCTTCCATGCAGTCCTCAGCCTCATGCCCAGTAGATGTGCTGTAAATGGAAAAGCTATAAATGAGTACCACAATGTTACTTGATGTCTCCCTCTTTATGAGTGGAGTTCCTTAGTGATCAGTCTGAAAATCATATAGCTATGAATTGATATAACTGTATTATAATCTCAAAAAAACCCCAAAAATATACATTAGAACATGTGTCAAAAGAAGACTTTAAAATGTAGCAACATTTAACTTACCTAGAAGTGAGTGCAAGATTCTTAACTTCATCTTGCACTAAAGGTATTTTGTATCTTATAAAATCTTTTCCCTCTAAAAGGATATGTTCATTTTTTAAGTTGACCTTTGTTGTGTTTTCTTAATATTAAAATAACCTTTGTTAAGTAAAGAACATAGAATATTTTCCTCTTCTCTTTCCTGGGATGTTTCAATCAATGTTAGAATGGCATAACTTAATAGTATTAATATTCTTCCTTGAAGTGACATAAAGCTGTATGTGGATTTAACAACATGAGTACTTTGAGAAGTTATTTTCTTTTTTTCTTTGATGTGTAGTATGTTTGTAAGTCATGTGTGTTCAATGTCCTGTCCCCTGCTATCATCCACATTTGATCTCAGTTTTGAAATGGTTTCTGATAGCCAGAAACTGGAAACAGCCTAGATGTCCCATGATGGAAGAATGGATACAGAACATGTGGTTCATTTACACAGTGGAATACAACTCAGCTATTAAGAATGAGGACATTCTGAATTTTTCAGGCAAATGAGTTTAACTAAAAAATATCATCCTGAGTGAGGTAACTTAGAACCAAAAGTAAGTGCATGGTATGTACTAACTAATAAGTAGATATTAGCCAAAAAAAAAAAAGTACAGAATAGTTTTGAGGTACCATTCTGTGTACGTTCTTCCCAGTGATGAAATGAATCACACTTTTGGTAGATTGTCTTTCTCTCTGACAGGGAGTAGTTGGAAAGGTATATCTCATTAAAAGGGTGAATTCCCATGTGCCACAAAATATAACAGACATCCATCATATCTAGCAAATGTAAGAAAGATTATAATACATGTGGAAAAAAATTATAGTATCATCAGTATCAGGAATCCCTCTTTCCTTGTTCATTTGGTGTATATTGATAATAATCTCTCATAGACATAAAAATGAGTGTGGGTGGTATCTTAACAAACTGAAGCTTTAATCTGATGTCTATATTTTCTTTTTGAAATTGAAAATAGATTCTCTCATGAAATGCACCACAACTACAATTTTTCTTTCCTCCATTTCCCCAGCTCTCTCCAACTCCCTTCTCCCCCAGATCCACCCCCTCTGAATTTCTCTTTTAGAAAGACAGGTCTCCAAAGGACAAGAGCAAAACAGGACAAAACAAAATCCAACAAGACAAGGCACAATTCCTCACATAGAGACTTGACCAAAGAACCCAATAGGAGAAAAATAGTTTCAAGAGCAGGTAAAACAGTCAAAGATAATCCCACTCCCACTGTTACAAGATTCACAAAAGCACTAAGCTAATGAACATAAAATACTCAGAGACCTGTTCAGACCCATGCAGGCCTTCAACTTGCTGCTTCAGTCTGTGAAGCAATATGAGCCCTGCTCCAGTGATTCAGTAGGCCATGTTATCATCATGTTCCCCATCCCCTCTGATTCCTATGCTCTTTCTTCCCCTCTTTTTGTCATATACCCTAAACTCTATGAAGAGGAGCCCAGTGAAGGTCTCCAACTTAAATTCTTTTTCTCTATTTTGGGTTTCTGCACCTGTTCCTATATGCTTCTGGAGGAAGCCTCTGTGATGACAACTGGACAAGGCACTGATTTATGAGGATAGCAGATACCATTGGGAAGTATTTCATTGATTTTGCTGTGTATTTCTACCCTAATTTTCTACTCTGGACTATCCACTTTCCAGTTCCAGGACATTCAGGTAGTGAAATACACACTAGAACAAATGAACAACAACAACAACAACAACAAAAGCATCTTCTACAAATGTTAATGGTCAAAGTGGATTCCTGCACATAGTGTAATGTAAATAGATCCACATTTATCTTCTTACATAAAATTCAAGTCCAAGTGCATCAAAGACCTCAACATAAAACCAAATACACTGAATGTTATAGAAAAGACAATGGCAAACAACTTTTAACACATTGGCACAGGAGACAAGTTTCTGAAGAGAACCCCAATACCAGAGGGTCTAAGATGAACGATCATTAAATGGGATCTCATGAAACTGAATATTTTCTGTAAGGAAAAGAATCTCATTAATCAGATAAAGAAGCAGCCTAAGGAATGGGCACAGATTTTATTAGCAATTCCATATTCAACAGATGTCTAATATCCAGAATACATAAAGAACTCAAGAAACTAGATATTAAAAACCAAATAAAACAGTATTAAAATGTGATAAGTATGTATGCAGAGAATTCTGAATAAAGGCATCTCAAATGACTGAGAAACATGTAAAGAAATGTTCAATATCACTAGCCATCATGGAAATGCAAATCAAAACTAAATTGTGATTCCATCTTATACCTTTAGAGTCACTAAGGCCAGTAACACAAATGACAGCTCATGCTGGCAAGAGTATGGAACAAGGGGAAAATTCCTTCATTGCTACTGGAAGGACAAGCTTGTACAGCTATTTTGGAAATCAATATCATGTTTCCTCAGAAAATTGGAAATATATCTACCCTAAAACCCAATTATACCACTCCTGAATATATACCCAAAAGAGGTCCCATCATGCCACAGGATCACGTGTTCCACTATATTCATAGCAGACTTATTTGTGATAACCAGAAGCTAACAGTCAAATTATGTTAGTTGGGGTACTCCAGAGAAACAAAACTATTAGGATGAGTACAGGATTGTGTATGTGTGTACGTGTGTGTGTGTGTTTAAAAGAACTTATAAAATCAGTTTATACTGAAATAGTAAAGATTCTCGTTTCTTGTCTGAGGTCTCAAAACCCTCTAAATTCTCAGTTGGGTAGGCTGTGCTAATAACTCTACTGTCCTAATCTGGAATGGAGGGTTTTCAGAAGACAAGCTGGTCCCTAGTCAACGATGGAGGTCAGAAAATACCTGCTCTCTCTTTGTCACATGACAAAGACAGCAAGCAACACCAGGAACATAGATAAACCAGCTTCAGGAAGTGAAGGTGCCAGAGACTCTTCCTTCTGCTGTGCTCCTTTCCCTATTGGCTGATCCAGAAAGTGTCACTCAAATTTGGGGAGGATCTTTCCACATCATTTAACATGATTCAAGTATGTCTTTATATGAGGCTTCCTACTCAGGTGAGTCTAACTTGTAGTAAGTCGCCATTCAAACCAAACATCACAAGTAGTAAAATTATGGAGGACTAAGACGCTGAACCACCAAACAGCCAGCATACACCAGCTGATATTGGGCCCCCTACACACATACAGTAGAGGACTTCCTGGTCTGTGTTCATTCAGAGATGATGCACCTAACCCTCAAGAGACTGTAGCCACCAGGGAATTTAGAGGTCAGGTGGGGTGAGTTTGGCGGCTTTCGACTGTTCATGCATTAATTTGGGACAGCCACCCCACCATCGATTGTTGTATGCATTTTGACTAGTTAGGTCTTTTTTGCACTGGTCTCTGCTTGCTACTGGACTGAAGTGATTTTGATTGATGAGGAAGTACCACAGTTACCTATGGAGATAAGAATAAGTATTTGGAATGCAGTTAATGATTACGTTGGCTTACAAAATTGTAGTAGTAAGTTGTTCTCTAGATTGTGTGACCTTACTAAAGGTAGTAAGTTGAATAACATTATAGTACTCGGCATGAATTCCCTCCCATTGAGGTTCCTTTGTCTTAATTGAGTTTCTGTTGCTTTCTCCTTAGTTTTAAGTGATAGTGTTGTACCTTTGGGAATATCTTACCTAGGTGCATGTCTGGAGGAACTGCAGTGCTCATAGCTTGTAGAAGAGGATGTTAGGTCATCTGGAGCTGGAGTTATAAGTGGTTGTGAGCTGCCTTGAATAAGACTTAGGAATAGAGCAAGGGCCTTTTTGCCAAGAAAGTACGCTTAACTGCAGAGTATTTCTCAAGCCCCATGGTTTTAACATTCTATTCCCTTAGTAACAAATGGTTGGTTTTTAATAGCCTGTAGCTCTGTAGTCTCGCATCAGATCAGCTGAAATAGAAATTAATATAACTTGGTTTTCTCTATAATTATGAAAATAGAAGTTATTGGAAAATTTAAAGCCCATTTAAAAATCAATGACAAAAAAGGGATTATCTAATTATCTGCCTTACTTTACTAATAAATTAACTGAATAGATACAGTTAAAATAATGTGGAAATGAATAGTTTTAATTTACTTTCTTATATTAAGACCAGTAATGTTATCTAGGGTCATTCTGTAGAAATTCAGAATATAATCGGCCTTGTCAATGGAAATAATCTTCCTTTATTCATTTTGGATTTGGAGTGGACAGAGTGATAGTATTGAAGAAACAAAACTGAGATTTTAAAATAAACTAACACAGTTCATTTCCTTTTAAGCTAATGAACCCAAACAATTTTTGTGTAACACATAACAAACTACTTTATGTGTACATTGTACAAAATCCTTAGCTAATATCTCATTTACTATTATAAATATGGCAAGATGCCCTGGGTGACAGGAAATTCTAGGTACAACTTACTGAACTAACTGGAGCAGAATAAAACAGAGTAACAGCAATCATGAGTGATTTTATATTCTGCTAACTTCCTGGTTTGAAAGTAATTTCTTCTAAGGGGAAAATGCCTTGGCAGCCTTAGCCCAAACCTTTATCACTCGGTGTCTCATTAGAAGGAGTGGAATCTAACAGCTCTGCTTTTCATTACCAGGCAAAAAAATGTCAAGTAAGGAAGTAGTGTTTAGATGTGAAGGACTTGAGACCAGCACCCTTATAAATGAGAAATGGTATGTAAAGGACCCTCTGTAACTCCACTGTTCTCTTTGGAGCAAGAAACAGCAATCTCTCATGCAAGCTTGCTAACCAGTCTAATAGAATCAATGATTTCTGCATTCAAATAAGAGGTAGCCTACCTCAGTGCTTAAGGTGTGTAATGAAAAACAGACAACCCGTAGTGCTCACCTCTGATAACTATTAGCATAAACAGAAATGTGTTAATTAAACTAACCACACACACAAACACACAAACAAGCACAAACACAAACACTAATCTTAACATACATAGATACAAGTAGGCATAACACATAGACAAGTGAAAATAAAATTACTAATATAACTTAAAAATGAAGGAAGCTGAAGTTGCACTGGTAAAAAAAAAAAAAAAACTCTATGCTCTGTTCCTGTCATCTTATCTGGTTTCTGTTTTGTATTTGTTCATATATTTGTTCTGATATTTAATTATTTTGACCCCATTTTTCTTGCTCTAGACAAGTCTTAGATAATATAGTGCATAAATTAATAAATTGTGTCATAACCTTTAGTCTTATAGAAATATTCTACATATTTAATTTTCTAATTTCATTTGGACCTCATATGAAAGGCTTCCATATTTTGAAGGAATCTAGAGTACTCCTTGATGCATGGTCAAGAAGAATTTCATTAAAATACCTGTTCGTTTTGCAGAAATACATACCATCTTTTTGTGAAAGACAGAAGAAATACTGGCAGACACAATTGCCTATTGCAAACTCGAGCCAATCTTCTTCTTTTGCATAGCAACGATGCTGCTTCTTTCTTGGTATGAAAAGTATTAAAAATTGTTCAGATTTTTAAATAATATCTTTTTGAAGGAATGAAGTATGGAAAAATTGCCCCATTGTCAAAACAAATAGATTTATGTTTATATTTATAGATTACATTTTGAAAGTGTCTCAGTCTTAAATAACTTGAATATTTTCTAGCACATACATTTAACTATTTTAATAATGAATGCAGTCACAATAAAAGTGAAATATTGCATCATCCACTACTTACATATTATTGCAATACTTAATACTGTATTTTGTTCAGAGAAACGTCTGAGTGAATTAAATATTTCCAAAAAAGATAATAATAATTGTGTGGGCTAATCTGTTTATGGATGGAAGAGAATGAATCACAGAAACTAAACTTTGTAAGGAAGATTCATGAAATGATTTATACAGAATGTCCAGAAAAGGATTCCCTTCTCTCTCTCTCTCTCTCTCTCTCTCTCTCTCTCTCTCTCTCTCTCTCTCTCTCTCTCTATATATATATATATATATATATATATATGAAAAGCACATAAAGATCTTGAGTACTGAGTACTGGGCATAGTAAGAGTGAATGAAAACAAAACAAAACAAAACAAGGCTAATGAGATGGTTCTACTAGTAAAGGCATCTGCTCCCTTCTCAGAAAACGTATGATTGATATTTGGGACCATCAAGGTAAAGGCAAATAACTAATGCTTAAAGTTAACCACTGACTGCCAAATGCACGCTATGTTAAAACACACACACACACACACACACACACACACACACACACGCACGCACGCACGCACGCATGCACGCACGCACACGTGCACACACACACACACACTCAAACACAAAACAAACAAAAATTTATAATTATTATAATTTTAAGTACAGAAATGCAAATGGAATCTTCTAATTGCAAAGTGATTGATTTTGCCATGTGAAGCGGGTCATTTCAGAGGACAATGCTAGACATGAACTTGGTATATGCTCATGAAAAGCATGTATTAAATATGTTTTCCTGAATAGATGGGGAGTGGGGACACTGTAAGGAAGGGTATGGAAGGACCTAAGGTTTTGGATTATGTTTAGAAACAGACCCAGGGCATTTACTAGAAGAATGAATTCCTAGAAGAGTGAAAGAGTAGAAGAGTAAATTCCTAGAAGAGTAAAAGTACAAGCTACACTACCGCTATAAATCCCACATTATGGATAATCAAAGAAAACCAGATCCAGGGACACTGCTACTTAAAGTGTGAGGGAAATTAGTTATTAAATAATAATTATGTGTGTTTTAAGTGGAGTTTATGCAATAATATGCTTTGCAATTATTTCATCTCTTGTAGGTCCCCACACATTCCATAAGTCATTCAAATAAGATGCTATACATTTATATTGAGGGCTATTTAAATACTTCAGCTGGCAAAGGTATTTGCCTCCAAGCATGTTGACCTAGGTTCAACTCCTAGGACGTAGTGGAGGGAGAAAATGAATGTCTTGTAAGTTGTCCTCTAACAACCAAAGTCATGCTGTGGCACACATGCACTGCCCGCCCCGCCAAACATGTTACAAAACTAACAAGGAGATGAGATGATGTTCTCTTCGCTAGACTTGAAAGCTGCAGCTATGCAAGTTCCATAGCTAGACAGCACTCTTAGCTATTCAGCCTTACACATGGCTGCTAAGAACCGAGTGGCAAATCACAAAGGGATAAATCAGTTACTTCAGCACTGTCAAAGACTAGAGAAAGGTTTAGAGAGAGAGGGTGAAACGAAAATTTCTCATGCTATTTTATGGTTTAAAGGTCTGCCTTGCCAGTTTCAAAAGTTTCATTTTCTTTTTAAGAGAGCCTAATTTTCTTATCTTTTTCAACTCCTGATCTTTGTCCATATATAACATCATGAACCTGATCCAAATTCACAAAAATTTACTCTTACACTTTTTAATAGTATTGCCTTTTACAGTTAGATACATGACTTACTTTGAATTAACTTTCATATATAATCTTAGTTTCCATTCCTTTCTTGTCCATGGGACTGGCTGCAGAGCTTGCACCCAAGGTCCGCTCAGGACACCAGATAAGAGAGACCGGAAGGAACCCGAGCCACTCTGCTGGCCGAGTTCTTGTGTGCCTGGTCCTGCAGGTCCCAATTACTCCAGGTCTAGGGACAGATGTTGGATCCTCCTCACCTCTGAACCTGAGAGTATCAGAGTGCGTGGGAGTGGAGTTTCCTCTGGGTGTTGTGGGACTGGCTGCAGAGCTTGCGCCCAAGGTCTGCTCAGGACACCAGCCAAGAGAGACCGGAAGAATTTTCTTTATTGTAGCTTTGTATTAATTTTCAAATTGGAATGCTTGAGTCGTATAACATTGCTCTTTTTATATATGTAAATTCACGTTTATTGGGGGAGTCCAGCTAGTGTAGGTGCTTATTGAGGTCAGAAGAGTGTTTGATCCACTAGAACTAAAGTCACAGGTGATTTTGAAACACTGAACTTGGGTACTAAGAGCTAAACTCAGGCCCTTATCAAATAAAACAAACATTCTTAGCTTCTGAGCCAAGTCTTCAGGTTCTATTTTGCTAGTATCAAAATAACATAGATATTATCACTCCAATATTTACTTAAAAAATCAACCTGTCCATATCTATGACACAAGAACCTTAGGGACTGTACTAAATTTGCAGAAGAATCAACATATAATGCATATTTAATACATCTTCTAATAAAGAATTGTAGGATACTTACCATCTATCTATGTGTTCTGTAACTCTTATAAATGAAATTGTCTTTTTTTCTGTGTCCATCACTGGTGCCTTCAAAGAACAGCTCTAGCTCTGGCAGCCCTAACAGGCTAAGTTCATTCACCTATACCAAGACCAAGAGATAAAGGAGGGTATAGAAAAATAACTCAGTGGTCCTACTCAAGGTGAGGCATGTCTCTCTCAGCTATGATTCTTCAGAGTGATAAGAAGTCTTGTTATAGAGCAACACACTCTGCTTCTTGGAAGATGATGCATCACTGTCTAGGGATTGGGCTCATCATCATAGATAATTGTATTAAAGGAAATATTTTTTCTGTAAGGTTTTGTTCTTGATAGGATACTATTTGACTGTAGAATTAGGATAATGACTTGTCTCTCTACTTTCAGTGTTGATGGAGAATGAAACAGATCACATAGAAATATATTCCTAATGATCATCATGCCTGTATAAAGATATATGGGAATTTGGACCAATATCAAAGATATGGACACAGAGGAATATAGAGGTGCTGGGATTTCATTTTGATTATAGTTGTCTTCTTGTCTTAAGTGTTGATTCCATTAATTTTAGCAGAAGACTAAAGACTTCACAGTGAAAAGAGGAGAAGATCTTTTATTGTTAGACCTCCCAAGATGAACAGTGGAGATTCCAGCTTTCGTAAGGGAGTTAGTTCAGCTTTTAAGAGCTCTCTCCTGATCTTAGTCATTACTATGTACTATGTACTATGTACTACCTACAATATACATCACAATGTATACTATTTACTGTGTACCATGTACTATATACCCTATACAATATACTATATACTACATAATACACAATACACAATACAATACAAAATATATGATACATGACATATAATATATAATATATACATATACACAGAGAGATTCTGAAGTGGTTTATACTTTTTTGTTGCCATTTGTCATTGGTTCATTGGATTTATTTTGTTCCTATCATTGTTGGTATATAGAATAAAATGTCCTTATAATCTTGATGAATTTTTCACATGGAACAGTTAATACGTTCCTTAAAATACATAAAATCACTTAATCAACAAACAAGAAAGCTGGGTTTGCTTCTTACCTTCCTGAATATATATTTTTATTAGATATTTTCTTTATTTACACTTCAAATGCTATCCCCTTTCCTGGTTTCCCCTCTGAAAAAAACTATTTCCTTCCCCCTCCCCCTGCTCACCAACCAACCCTCTCCCACTTCCTGGCCCTGACATTCCCCTACACTGAGGCATGGAGCCTTCATAGGACCAAGGGCCTCTACTCTCATTGATGACCAACCTGGCTGTCATCTGCTACATATGCTACTGGAGCAATTAGTCCCACCATGTGTACTCTTTGGTTGGTGGTTTAGTCCCTGGAAACTCTGAGGTTAGTTCATATTGTTATTCATCCTAAGGGACTGCAAACCCTTCAGTTCCTTGGATCCTTTCTCTAGTTTCTTCATTGGGGACCCTTTGCTCAGTCCAATGGATGGCTGTGAGCCTCTATTTCTTTATTAGTCAGGCACTGGCCAAGCCTCTCAGGAGACAGCTATATCAGGCTCCTGTCAGCCAGCACTTGCTGGCATCCACAATAGTGTCTGGGTTTGGTGAATGTATATGGAGGGATCCCGAGGTAGGGCTGTCTATGGATTATCCTTCCTTCAGTCTCTGCTTCATAGTTTTTCTCTATACTCCTTCCATGGACATTTTGTTCCCCCTTCTAAGAAGGATCGAAGTATCCACACTTTGACCATCTTCATTCTTCTTGAGTTTCTTGTGGTTTGTGGATTGTATCTTGGGTATTCCAAGCTTCTGGGCTAATATCCACTTATCAGTGAGCGCATACCATGTGTGTTATTAGTAATTGGGTTACTTCACTCAGGATGATATTCTCCAGATCCATCCATTTCCCTAAGAATTTCATAAATTCATTGTTTTTTATTAGCTGAGTAGTATTCCATTGTGTAGATGTACCACATTTTCTGTTTCCACTCCCCTGTTGAGGGACATCTAGGTTGTTTCCAGCTTCTGTCTAATATAAATAAGGCTGCTATGGACATGGTGGAGCATGTGTCCTTAATACATGTTGGAGCATCTTCTGGGTATATGCCCAAGAGTGGTATAGCTGGGACCCCAGGAAGTATTATGTCCAATTTCCTTAGAAACCTTCAAAATGATTTCCAGAGTGGTTGTACCAGCTTGCAATCACACCAGGAATAGAGGAGTGTTCCTCTTTCTCCACAATCTTGGCAGCATCTTCTGTCACCTGAGTTTTTGATCTTAGCAATTCTCATTTGTGTGAGATAGTATCTCTGAGTTGATTTGATTTGCATTTCCTTGATGACTAAAGATGTTTAACATTTCTTTAGGTGTTTCTCAGCCATTCAGTATTCCTCACTTGAGAATTATTTGTTTAGCTCTATACTCCATTTTTAAAAGAATTATTTGGTCCTCTGGAGTCTTAATTTCTTGAGGATCGGTTAAGATCTCTTTCAAATTTGTTGTTTGCCATTTTGTCTTATTGAAGCTTTGCCTTACAGAAGCTTTGTAATTTTATGAGGTTCCATTTGTCAATTCTTGATCTTAGAGCATAAGCTATTGGTGTTCTGTAAAGGAAAATTTATCTTCTGCCTATTTGCTCCAGGCTCTTCGCCACTTTCTTTTCTATTAGTTTCAGTGTATCTGGTTTTATGTGGAGGTCCTTGATCCACTTGGACTTGAGTTTTGTACAAGGAGATAGGAATGGATCGATTTGCATTCTTCTGCATGCTAAGTGCCAGTTGAGCCAGCATCTTTTATTGAAAATGCTGTCTTTTTTCCATTGGATGGTTTTAGCTCCTTTGTCAAAATCAAGTGACCATACGAGTGTGTTTTCATTTCTGGGCCTTCCATTCTATACCTTTGATCCACTTGCCTGTCACTGTACCAATATCATGCAGTTTTTTATCACAATTGCTCTGTAGTACAGCTAAAGGTCAGGGATGGTAATTCCATCAGAGGATCTTTTATTGTTGAGAATAGTTTTCTCTATCCTAGGTTTTTTGTGATGCCAGATGAATTTGCAAATTCCTCTTTCCAATTCTGTGATGAATTGAGTTAGAATTTTAATGGGGATTTCATTGAATCTGTAGATTGCTTTCAGCAAGATGGCCATTTTAACTATATTAATCCTGCCAATCCATGAGCATGGGAGATCTTTCCATCTTCTGAGATCTTCTTCAATTTCCATCTTCAGAGATTTGAAGTGCTTGTCCTACAGATCTTTTACTTGTTTAGTTAGATTCACACCAAGTTATTTTATATAATTTGTGACTATTGTGAAGGGTGTTCTTCCTTAATTCCTTTCTCAGCCTGTTTATTCCTTGTGTAGAGGAAGACCACTGATTTGTTTGAGTTAATTTTATAACCAGCTACTTTGCTGAAGTTGTTTATCAGGTTTAAGAGTTCTCTGGTGAAATTTTGGGGTCACTTATGTGTACTATCATATCATCTGAAAATAGTGATAATTTGACTTCTTCCATTGCAATTTGTATCCCTTTGATCTCCTTTTGTTGTTTAATTGCTCTGGCTAGGAATTCAAGTACAATATTGAATAGGTAGGGAGAGAGTGAGCAGCCTTGCCTAGACCCTGATTTTAGTGGGATTGTTTCAAGTTTCTCTTATGTAGTTTAATGTTGGCTACTGGTTTGCTGTATATTGCTTTTACTATGTTTAGGAATGGGCCTTGAATTCCAGATATTTCTATGACTTTTATCATGAAGGGGTGTTGGATATTGTCAAATGCTTCTTGAGCACCTAATGAGATGATCATATGTTTTTTCTTTGAGTATGTTTTTATAGAGGAATGCATTTATGTATTTCCATGTATTGAACCATCCCTGCATTCCTGGGATGAAGCCTACTTGATCATGATTAATGAACATTTTGATGTGTTCTTGGATTTAGTGTGCGAGAATTTTATTTAGTATTTTTTGCATCAATACTCATAAGTGAAATTCATGAATTTTCTTTCTTTGTTAGGAAATTGTATGGTCTAGGTATCAGAGTAATTGTAGCTTCATAGAACAAATTGGGTAAAGTACCTTCTGCTTCTATTTTGTAGAATAGTTTGAGGAGTATTAGTATTAAATCTTCTTTGAAGGTCTGATAAAACTCTGTACTAAACACATCTGGTCTTGGGCTTTTTTTGGTTGGGAGACTATTAATGACTGTTTCTATTTCTTTAAGGAATATGGGACTGTTTAGTTCATTTATCTGATCTTGATTTAACTTTGATACCTGGTATCTGTCTAGAAAATTGTCCATTTTATTTAGGTTGTCAAGTTTTGTTGAGTATAGGCTTTTGGAGTAAGATCTCATGATTTTTTAGATTTCCTCAGAGTCTGTTGTTATGTCTCCCTTTTCATTTCTGATTTTGTCAATTAGGATATTGTCTCTGTACCCTCTAGTTAGTCTGGCTAAGGGTTTATCTATTTTGTTGATTTTCTCAAAGAACCAACTCCTGGTTTGGTTGCTTCTTTGTATAGTTCTTTTTGTTTCCATTTGGTTTATTTCAGCCCTGAGTTTGATTATTTCCTGCCTTCGACTCCTCTTGGGTGAATTTTCTTCTTTCGTTCTAGAGCTTTCAGATGTGCTGTCAAACTGCTAGTGTATGCTCTCTCCAGTTTATTTTTGGAGGCACTTAGAGCTATGAGTTTTCCTCTTAGGACTGCTTTCATTGTGTCCCATAAGATTGAATATATTGTGGTTTCATTTTCATCAAAGTCCAAAAAGTCTTTCATTTCTTCCTTTATTTCTTCTTGACCAAGATGTCATTGAGTAGAATGTTGTTCAGCTTCCATGTATAAGTTGGCTTTCTCTTGTTTATGTTGTTACTGAGGCCCAGCCTTAGTCTATTTTAATCTGGAATTATTTCAGTCTTCTTGTATCTGTTGAGTCCTGTTTTGTGACCAATAATATGGTCAGTTTTGGAGAAGGTACCATGAGGTACTGAGAAGAAGGCATATCCTTTTGTATTAGGATAAAACTTGCTATAGATATCTGTTAAATCTATTTGTTTCATAACTTCCATTAGTTTCACTGTGTCTCTGTTTTGTTTGTTTCCATGATCTGTCTATTGCAGTGAATGAGGTATTGAAGTCTCCCACAATTATTGTGTGCAGTGCAATGTGTGCTTTGAGCTTTAGTAAAGTTTCTTTTATGAATGTGAATGGCCTTGCATTTGGAGTAAAAAGGTTCAGAACTGAGAGTTCATCATGGTAGATTTTACCTTTTATGAGTATGCAATGTCCCTTATGATCTTTTTTTATCACTTTAGGTTGAAAATCAATTTTATTCGATATTAGAATGGCTACTCTAGCTTGTCTCTTAGGACCATTTGCCTGGAAATTTGTTTTCTAGCCTTTTACTCTGAGGTAGTGTCTGTCTTTGTCACTGAGGTTTGTTTCCTGTATATACCAAAATGTTGGGTCCTGTTTACATAGCGAATCTTTTAGTCTTTGTCTTTTTATTGGGGAATTGAGTCCATTGTTATTAATAGATATTAAGGAAAAGTAATTGTTGCTTCCTGTTATTTTTGTTAGAGTTGGCATTCTGTTCATGTGGCTATCTTCTTTTAGTTTTGTTGAAAGATTACTTTCTTTCTTTTTCTGGGGTATAGTTTCCTTCCTTGTGTTTGAGTTTTCCATTTGTTATCCTTTGAAAGGCTGGATTTGTAGAAAAATAGTGTATAATTTGGTTTTGTCATGGAATACTTTGATTTCTCAATCTATGATAATTGAGAGTTTTGCTGGGTATAGTAGCCTGGGCTGGCATTTGTGTTTTCTTAGGGTCTGTATGACATCTGCCTAGGATCTTTTAGCTTACAGAGTCTATGGTGAGAAATCTGATAAGTCTGCCTTTATATGTTACTTGACATTTTTCTGCCACTCCTTTTAATACTCTTTCTTTGTTTTGTGCATTTGGTATTTTGATCATTATGTGACAGGTAGAATTTCTTTTCTGTTCCAAACTATTTGGATTTCTGTTGGCTTCTTGTATGTTCATGGACATCTCTTTCTTTAGGTTAGGGAAGTGTTCTTCTATAATTTTGTTGAAGATATTTACTGGCCCTTTAATGTGAAAGTCTTTAATCTCTTCTATACCTATTTTATCCTTAGGTTTTGTCTTCTCATTGTGTCCTGGATTTCCTGGATATTTTGAGTTAGGATCTTTTTGCATTTTGCATTTTCTTTGACTGTTATGTCAATGTTGTCTAAGGTATCTTTTGCACCTAAGATTCTCTCTTTTGTCTCTTGTGTTCTGTTGGTGACTCTTGCATCTACGTCTTCTGACTTCTTTCCTAGGTTTTCTGTCTCCAGAGTAATCTTTCCTTCTAGTTTCTCAATTGTTTCTACTTCTATTTTTAGATTATCTATGGTTTTGTATGATTCCTTCACTTGTTTGGTTGTGTTTTCCTGTAATTCTTTAAGGGATTTTTGCATTTCCTCTTTAAGGGCTTGTACCTGTTTACCTTTGTTCTCCTGTTTTTCTTTAAGCACATTATTTATGTCCTTCTTAAGTTCCTCTGTCAGCATCATGAGATATGGTTTTTAGATATGAATCTTGCTTTTCTTGTGTGTTAGGGTATCCATGACTTGCTGTGGTGGGAGTGCTGGGTTCTGATGATGCCAAGTAGTTTTGGTTTCTGTTGGTAAGATTCTTGTGTTTACCTTTTGCCCTCTGGTAATCTCTGGTTTTAGATGTTCTTGCTGTCTCTGGCTGGAGCTTTTTCTTCTTGTTGTTCTATAAGCCTGTGTCAGCACTCCTGGGAGATCAGCTTTCTCCTGGTAAGACCAGTGTATGGAAGGCTGCAGATCAACTGTCCCTCATGGGTGCAGGTGGATGTAGGAAAGACCCTGTCCCAGCTGCTCTGCAGCTTTTGCAGCCTGTGCCTCCAGCCTGGTCTTGCCTTAGAAGTCAAGGGAGAGAAAATGGAGATCTCACCTGAGTTCTGGGGTCAGAGCACTTCATCCTGCATATATTTTATTCTCCCCTTCTCTTGCTTGGTCTTCCTCTGATGCATATATACATTGTTTTGTTTGTTTAATTTGTTTGTTTTGTTTCCAATTATTAAATGCAATGTTAGCCACTGATTTTGTAGTATTAGTTCCAAGAAATTTAAATACTATTTTTTAATGTGTGTATTTGTTAATCATGAACAGTGTTGAGATTTACCAAGTGACTTTTCTATATCAATTCCCATGAGAATGCAAAGTTGTAATGTCTCTTTTTTTAACTGTGCATTCTGTAAAATATTGACTTCTATATGACAAACGAACTTTATATTTCTAGGGTTAAATTCTCATGGTCATAATGTTTTATGGTTTGCATGTATTGACATTCAAAATTCATTTCTATCTGTAGATTTATTCTTTGGGTTTTCCCCCCATATTTTTTATGCTAACAGCTACAAGGCAACTACAACTTCAACAGCACCTGCAGAGAATATACTTGGTAGTATTCTGCCTTTAAAAGATGGTGTGACAGGTTAGGAGTAGACTATATCATCATTTTATTTCTATTTTTATTGAAATTCTTAATTGAAAGCACATTTCAGTGTCTTTCATATTAAACAACTCATTTGTAAAATTACAATCTAACAATCTCCATCATTTTATTGGCATATATAAGCAAGGTATTTTCTCTATAAGCTCTGAAGTCATAGGGTTTGCATCTGTTTCACCATTTGTTTCACGTGTAACTCATATCCTTTGTTTTCATGCATTCACCATCATGCTCTCTTCTGTATTATATACATGCTTTGTTCTTTATAATTGTTTCCTCCTAGTTCACACCTTTGAGTTAACTTTGTTATTGGAGTCTGGGAAATTACAAGTAATATTTACATTAAAGAATATTAACGACTAAATTTCAAAATGCCTATGGAAATATTACTATGTCTGTTTTCATTTGTGAGCTACATAGACCATACTGTATCAGAGGCTTCTATTCCCTGATTCTGTACTTCCCAGGATCCCCATTCTTCTACATTATATAGATGATATATAATCCTGATAGATGCCCACTGATCCTGTAAACATGTCTGAGATATTTCTATGGGTACTGTGGAGCACACTAAAGGGATGATATTATATCTACTCCTGGTTTTCCTTCCATTGTTTTGAGAATCATTTGTCATGCTGAGACTAATTATTTTCATTCACCTTATTTTGGTTAGAGAATATCAGTGTTTTCTCAGAAAGTTTTTCTTTAAGGCTTTGGAATCAGTTTAAACCTACATATTTCTCTAGATCTGTATTCATCAGACAACAATGAGAATGTCATTGCATTTGCTATTTTAACATAAAACATTTTAACTATATAATTTCAGTTATATGCATACAGATATGTCTCAGTATTGCTATATTTTCAACTTTCCCTTTTCAGAATATTATTGTCATTTTGAAGTTTGCCTTCTTTATAGGAACATAACTAGAAAACAAAGGAAAATATATGCTAATGAGCTCATTTTATCCACAGTTACAAGAAATGAGAAACACCATAGTGTTTTCATAAGATTCTCTGTAATAGTTGTCTTAACATGGTTTAGCATCTTATAGTCTGTCCAACTGTTAGACACTAGAGTCTGCAAATTGATCATCATTATTTTAGATTTGAATGACTTCCTCAAAGAAAATAATCAAATAGTAACTTTTGAGTCTCTTTTACTGATTTCTTCAAATGACAACTTCTGATTGATATATTGTCTGCTTTCTTTATATTAAAACTTTCTTCAAGATAAACCTCATTGCCTTCTGACAAGTACTCAAATATGTGATTTTTATTATGAACTTACTTCTAACTGGAATCATTACTTGATTAGAATCATTGTGAGTCTTTGAGAAGTCACGTGACTTCTTTTTTTTTTAAATTTAGTCATATCTTGCAACATCCCTACTCACACAATAATTTCCAGTTTCTGTTTTTATCCCATTTAGAAATGCTTGATATTAATATTGCTGTGAAAAGAAACAGCTGTAAAAGTGACTCCTAAATTTATTTTTGCCAGTCTCCAATCAGTGGTTAGAAATGAGGGAGGAGGAGAATCCATATTTGGTTCTATCTCTTTACACACTCATGACTGATCTTTCGAAGAGGAAGCTTCAATTTTCTCATCAGCATTTCCAGTTTATTTTAAGTCCTTTAATATTAAGGACTTATGGACAATCAACACAAATAATTTGTTGGTTTTTCCTGAGTCTGACAAATTCATGATTGTAACATATATTCTTCTGTTTATACGATAATATATGTGGCCTTTAGCATTAATGATGACCTGTTGTTATGTACAATTCCAAGGTAAAAATAATTTGATAAAAAAAATAATATTGTGGGATAATATAATGAATTTTAACTTCTTAAAATTTTTATCAATCTAAATCTTGTAAATATATTAAAAGTTTAATTTAACTTTTAACACTGAAACTTGTGTCATATTTATAAAGTTAATTTAATCTTCTCTATGCTTCATAGGCCCTCTATCATTGTATTGGAGGATGTAATATTTAATTCCCTCATAATGTAGAGAGAGAGACAGACCTGCTCTGCTTGCTACTAGTGCCAGTATTATGGACACTGAGATGCTCGGGACTGACACAAGGCCTTGAGTAAAGGAGGCAAGGGCTTTTCCCAAGGATACCAACAAAGTTCTTAAATTCTTGGTATAAGTCAACTGTTGAGGATAATCTGCTACCCAGTCAGTACTACATTGCCCTCTCGGGCTTTATTAAACGAAATGCCAACTTAGAGGCACTATTCTACTTGAGTATTTCATCAGAACATACCTCCTTGACTGACATTTCTTCCTCATGTTAGCATCAGGTAGAGGTAAAATCACTGAGTGTAACCCACTTTTACTCCAACCATGCAAGGCAGCATTATCCATTTCTTCTTCATGTCTTCTACTCTACATGAAAATTAAAAATAACTCTCCCAAGTAAAGCTTTAGAATTATTAACATTGTCTTCAACTTTTAGTTAAATGTTTACTTAATAGTAAGAGGAAATGCTTATATTCTTTTATGTTACACTTGGACATAAATTGAGATTTGGTTTTATGTAACAGTGATCTAAGGAGGGTTATACTCAGTGATATCTCATTTTCATGGAGTGTGAAATGTCCTGACTCCCAGCTACATTTGAATGGTATCTTTGCATGATCTACTTCAGCCCATATGACAAATTCTCTTCTATTCCAGCATTGTCTCATATTCCCATTATCTGTCATTTAACAATACAATAATAATGTTTATTATGGTTTTTATGCTCAATAGACCAAAGCTCTTCATACTTAGAAAAGAATTTATTGCTCATTATATATTAGAATCTTTTCCAAGGAATTATTCATTAACATAAATAATACTATGCTTTTCAATAATCTAATAAATAAAATAATCTTCAAATATAAGACTATCACATCAGAAGCAACTGCTATTGATAAATAAAGAAAGCTGCCCTACCTGATTAAAGCAGTTCTTGTGTTTTCATTGCCATTTCTTATTTTGCAGCCTGTTATCACACAATTCCCTTTCCCAAATCACAGGATGCAGAAGGGAGAAGAGAGTCTTCATTTTCCAAAGAGAAGAGGAGGCAAGTTAAAGGGTATTCCAAAAGCAATAACTGAATACAAATTCCCACTGCTAAGATGATGATTTTAGTATGCTATATTATTTTATAGTACACTTGTGAGCTACCTTGAGACAAAGCAGTCCTCCCTATGACAATTTTCACTCTCTTTTAAACAAATGTTAAGTACCCTTCCAGAACAGAATGCAATTATATGCTGATGTGTCTCTTTATTTGGTATCAGTCCAACTGTGCTTCTAGAAAATTTCATTCTAGAAGAAGGAAATATACCATTTTCTAACTTATATTTGTCTTCAAATGGCATACCTATCAGCACATTGCAAGAGGTGGGTTATGCATGGTGACATACATAAGAGAGAATGAAAATTACAGAAACTCATCAGAAGAGTCAGATAGCTTAGAGATGACAGGTTAATATAATGTAGGAAAAAAAGACACCAAGTGGCATGTACTCTGTAGCAGTAAATCATAGCTACATACAGTATGCTTCATAAAATTATAAGAATATACATAGACATGTATTTTTGTGAGAAACTGAATATGTTACAGAAGTGAAATATAAAGACATTTATTGTAGACTAGGGCTATACCTTGGTTGATAGTGTGCTTTCTGAGCATGGAGAAAGCTCTGTGTTCTATTCTAGGCATCACATCACTTTGGTATAGTGGTAATGTTCTCTAATTAAAGGTCTTGGAAGGTAAGGATAAGATGATCAGGAAACCAAGACTGGATGCACAGTGAGTTCAAGGTCAGCCTAGACTAGAAATTTTACCTCTAAAAAAGCTTCTAATTCTACAGAACACGACCTGCGGATGCATGTCCTCAGCTTGCCTGTCCCACAGCTCACACATTGATTCCCCCCAACTTCATCTGTGGTTTGCTTTTCTTTTACCTATAATTTAAACTGGTTTAAATCACATCTAAGGCATCATTAAACCTCTGCTCATTATTTCTAAGTAAATTAATCTTTTTTAGTTAGCAAATGAACAGTATTCTGTTTTCTAGCTCTTCTGTGAAATTGGACAGAAATATGTGCAGTCTATGTAACAAATGGCTGCCATGTGCCATGTACATCAATCCGCATTTAGTTTAGTTCATTGCTGTGAATTTCTCAGTGATAAATAAAGACTGAAGACTTAAGTGACTAGAGCAGGTACTTGTCAAAGCAACTTGTTTGCTGATAAAAGTATTCACATGGACTCAGTCAAGACTGTAGGCTAGTTTGTCTTTTCCTCCACACTCTCTTAAAGTCAGTACTTTGCACTGTAACTATGATATTGTGTGCAGTGGAGAAATTTCCCAGGAAGCTATGAATCACTTTGGATAAATGAACAAGACCGAAAAATTTGTCCAGTTAACTTGACTACTTCCTTCACTGGCTGTTCAGACAGTATATCTGTTAGTCAATGTCAGATGCAAATTTGACAACTTCTTAATCCTTAGAATTTTAAAATTAAATTCTCATGCCCTATTTTTCCTTTATATCTACCTTTACATTTTAAATTTGTATGTGTATGTGTGTGCATGTGTGTGTATGTGTGTGTATACAAAGCAGTGACATGATGCACAGGATGTGAAGGTCAGGAAGAAATATTGCAGCACTCAGTTCTTTCCTTACATGATTTAGATCCCTAGTATTGAAATCAAGTTCTTAATCTTGGAGGCAAGCACCTTTAATCAATAAGCAATACTTCCTATCTTGTTTCTAATTTTGAATAAATCACTTATATACAAATTTCATGTATCTGTGAAATACTGTCTGCACACGTGCATGCATGTGTGTGTGTATGTGTGTGTGTGTGTGTGTGTGTGCTTTTATGTGTATAGATTAGAAAAGAAGGTAGCAGTTTATTAGTTTACTTGGATTTACTCTGTAGAAAGGTCCTGGAAGGTTCTTATACTTGAGGAAAAGTCGCTACAGTCAAACTTTCCACATTCTGAAACATGAGTACTCACAGATGATACATTCTTTCCTTTCCTGAATCAGAACTTTTGAGAATTTAGTTGCTTTATTCCTGTTGCTTTGTATGCATGAGTTCAAACTTTGTGTGAATTGGAGATTACACTATGGAAACAGAACATCAGCTTCCTCTGAGGCCACTGAGTGAATCTCCTTTTGTTGTCCTTTACTTTATAACAAATGTTTTGGTGGGTTAAATAAGTAGCCACTTCTCAAAAGCAAGCTGTGGAAAAGGAGAAAACAATTGTTTGTATGTAAGTGTGTAGCTAAGGGAGGATTTCTGGAAACCCCTGTCAAGCTGTTGCTGAAAGACTTTTTTCAAAGCCTTTGTCAGAGCTTTGCCAGAAGGTAGCAGGCCTTTGAAATATATTATCAAAAGCAGGATGAAAATTCTCAGGCACTTGTAGTCACAGACAGTCCTCCTCTAATGTAAACTAAAGGAATCAAGCATTTTTCCATTCTTGTATTTGGTAAGATTTAAAAAAATAAGAACCAAATCCCTTGTACAGAAACCACAAGGTCACTACCCATGTTCCTGCTCCCATCATATACTAAACGTTAGTGATCAGGGCACCATAGTAAAAAAAAAATAATGATAATAATAATAATAATAATAATAATAATAATAATAATAATAATTTGTAAAGGATGTTAAAAGTGCTCCTAATGGGCACAAAATATTCTAATAGCCCAACTTCTTTTGATTTTTTTTACTATGTGTTTTAGTGTGATGGACTGTTATTGAAAATAAAAGTCACTTATATTACTTAAAATTGCTGTATTTTCCTAACAGCAGATATCTGTGCATTTGTACAGTGCATATCTCAGAGCTGGATGCTTTGGCAACTGTCTTGAGCAAATTCATAAGAATAAGAAAAACTAGCTATTGGCAGATTTGTTGAGAGATTTTATAAAGGGCACTGAAGGAGGAGACAGTAAGGGTGGCAGGCAGGGTACCGAGAGGCTGAGGAAAAGCCCGAATCCCCACGCCCTCATTTCCACAGCCTTTGATCTTTCTTACCTGGGACTAAGGTAGACAGGTTCCACGAGGCTTGTATATCTTCAGACAGTAGTGAGTTTTATGTAAAGCTCAGGGTATCCACCCAAAGAACACACAAAGCAGACCTTCATGGGCAGGCAGTCACACCCAAACACTGCATACAACAAAATGCAAAGTGAAGTTGGCCCCTTATTTGATCAATTTATTTATGAGAAGAAAGATTTGTTAATTCATTAAAATGTTATGAACCACGTATCTTTCTCCCTCTAGTTAGCTAAAAAAAAAAAAGTTGTTCATTTATATCAGATGCATTTCTTATCCAGGCTGATACATATCAATATTCATATCAATATAATTTTATTGATTAGGTCAATGGGATTCTGAATGGTACATTTTAATAAATACAACATTACTTGTTATAATATCTTCTTCTTCCATTTTTTTCCTAATTTTAATCTCTTTTCCAGCCTTTACTAAGTCATACCATTTGAAGGTTAGGGATACAATGATTTTGGTGTCATGTGTCTTTTACACCACTATTGACTAATTTGGTTTCTGCTGGAGCGCCTCACACATGCTTGGCAAGCGTTTCACCACTGAGTCCCACCCCCAGACCCCAGCACTGCAAAAGTATATTTACAATTGTATATATATATATATATATATATATATATATATATATATATACTATTGTATATATATAGTAGAAAATAGTTTTTTACTGACTAATAGTTGGACTGCATAACTGAGACTGTTCCCCATATATTTTCATGCTTGTCTTTTCCCTTTCATGGTAAGATACAGATGTCATTCTCAGTTAAACATTCTGTTCTCTGGAGATATGCAATGGCTGAGAACTGACACTGACTTTCTTACATACTCCTGAGGCTGGTTTATAAGTAATTTTTTGTTTATGTTCTAGCATATCCATTTTTTCTTGAGAATTTCTACCAGAGAATGTCAGTCTTCCTATGCTCCCTCTTTACTCATTCTGTCAGCTTTTGGTCACAGTTTGGCATGAATCCTATGTAAACCTTGACAATATCCTACTTATTTTTAAAGTTGCTTATAAATTGTCCATTAAATTACATATAAGTTATGAGACTTTTATTTATTTATTTTTTGCATTAAGTAAATATAAATTTTATTAAAAACACTAAAAGGCACTATCAGGAATGATATAAGAAGCAACTTTTAAAATAAACTGCATGCATAATATTATAATTCTTACAGTTTTTATAACTACCCTAAGAGTGTAAAAACAAAGCCAGCATCTTATGAAGTAAACTACATTTAAAAAAAAAAAAACCTTTAAATGAAGAAACTTTACACATTAATTGGAAGGGAACATTACAAAGAACATTTCCCTGTTTAGGTGGCATATTCTGTTCCTCACCACAGTGTCTCCAAAGAAACATACATCATCTATCAAGTTCATTTCAAACAAGGTTTATAATCCTTAGGGTCTCTTGACACAGGCAAAACCAAGTAGTTTATCACATAGCCCTCCACTGAGCATAAGCAATAGAATCTCAGTCGTAGACCCACATATGAACTACATGGAGCTACCTTATGCTGAACACTGGAACATAAGAAGACAGTAAGTGTAAGGCAGGCATGTCTAGCCCTGGATGCTCTTTTGAGCATAGCTATCTGGGGGAACTCTAGTAATTAAGGTTTAATTCTACCATGACCAGATAGGTCATCTAAGCTCAGTACAAAATTGAGGACTCCCTTTACCAGCAGGAATATTATCCTTTGTCTGACTTTGTCTGAGAAGCCCAATCTCCCACACCTTTCTCCCTGAGGAATGTTGGGTAGTCTTTGATAGACTTGTAAACTTTCTCTCCCCCTCCCTCATAAGAATTTGCATAGCAAGTACTTAAGATTCCTAAAATGCCTTTCAATATAAATTAAGCATCACAGAACTTTAAACTCTAGCCAATGCTTTTCATTTACCCTGAAAATTCCTTCGTACTCTCCAAGGCCCATATATAACCCTAGCTTACTGAATATACTGTGTGTATACAGGCCAACCCTGAATAAAGTTGTTTGCACAGACTAAGATAAATTAAGAGAGCTGTTTCATTGATAATAATCAGAGAAGGTCTTAACAGTAAGGTCTTTGGAGAAGCCCTCTCCCTTCTCTCCCTCTGAATAAGGATGTTGCAGAACTCCACAGATTCCATACTCTGCTTCATCCTTGCAGGCCAGTGTGCAGTAGCTTCTGTATGCCCTGAGAGGGAGGGAGCAGAGGATACAGAACCACACCTGGCCCACACCATCTATACCACAGCTCTCCAGTGCCAGCCTCATCTGCTGCTTACTTAAGAATCTATGTTTCAGATGGCTTAGCTTCAGGAAT
>JADRCD010228425.1:56413-68519 GCA_019843815.1 Montemys delectorum | reverse complement strand
ATTCAGCTTACTTCCACATTGCTGTTGATCACCAGAGGAAGTCAGGATTGGAACTCAAGCAGGTCAGGAAGCAGGAGCTGATGCAGAGGCCAAGGAGGGATGTTTCTTACTGGCTTGCTTCCCCTGGCTTGCTCAGCCTGCTCTCTTATAGAATCCAAGACTTCCAGCCCAAGGATGGCACCACACACAAGGGGCCCTACTCCCTTGATCACTAATTGAGAAAATGCCCCACAGCTGGGTCTCATGGAGACACTTCCCCAACTGAAGTTCCCTTCTCTATGATAACTCCAGCCTGTGTCAGGTTGACACACAAAACCAGCCAGCACATTATCTATAGACTTTTGTGCTTCCATATAAATTTTAATAGAAGAGGAGACCTATATATAATTCATACAATTGCCATCATCCAATTTTTGACAAAGATATGCAAGAAATTACACAGAAGACAAGACAGCATCTTAAAAAAATGATGTTGTGAAAACTGGGTATGCACATGTAGAAGAAGAAACTACATCTTTTACCCAGCAAAATTAAACTCCAAATGGATTAAGGATCTCAGTGTAAGGCTTGGAACTTTGAAATGGCCAGAGAAAAAAGAAGTGACTGCAGGACAAGATATAAGCATAGGTAAAGACTTTCTCAATATGACCTCCATTGTTTAGGATATAAAGTGAACAACTGACCAATAGAAACTCATAAAATTAAAATGTTTTTGTACAGCAAGAGAAATGCTCAATTGAGTAAGATGACAGCTTAGAGAATGGGAGAAAACCTTTGCCAGTTGAATGCCTGACAGAGGATTAATGTCCAGAAAACACAAAGAATTCCAGAAACTAAACGTCAAGAAATCAACCGCAGTTTATTTAAAGAGTGGACTGTGGAGCTGAACAGAGAATTCCAAAAAGGAGAAATGCAAATGGCCTTAAATCCTTTTCAATATATTCAACATTTTTAGCCATTGGTGAAGAGAAAATCAAAACTACATTGAGATTTCATCTAACTTCAGTCTGAGTGGCCATTACCAAGAAAACAAATGACAGCAAATGATGGCAAGGGTTGGGAACGGGAACTCTTAGACATTGTTAGTGGCAATTGTAAGCTGATGTAGGCACTAGGGAAATCAGTGTGGATGTTTCTCGCAAAGCTGAAAGGAGATCTACTATAGACACAGATTAGCAATGGCACTCCCAGGCATATACCCAGAATTCCATTCTCTGTGACAGATATCTGTACATCTATGTTCATTGCTGCTCCATTCATGACAGCTAGGAAATTAATTCAACTTAGATGTCTACTAACTAATTAATAGATGATGAAAACCTGATCTACTTGTAGAAGGAATTTTATTGAGCTGCAAAGAAAAACTAAATTGTTAAAATTTCAGGAAAATGAAGAGAACTAGGAAACAGAATATTGAATGAGATAACCCAGATTCAGAAAGACAAATTGACACATGTTCTCTCATGTGGGCCTTATATTTCAAGTTTTAGATTTCTCTGATTGGTTGGAGTGGGTGTCAGTAGAAGCCAGGGTATGAGAAAAGAGCTACCAGTTGGAGGGTTGAGGGTAGAGGAACGTGTGTAGTGGAAATACTTGTAGAAAGGTTTGAACAGGGATGCAGGTGTCAGGGGGTGGGGTAAAGTCAGGCATGGTGGATGGGTCACCTGAAAGTAAGCATGATAGAAAAAGCCATATAGGAATTTGTCACTTTATACATTAACTTAAAAAATGTTTTTATGTTATTTGTTTGTTTTTTCTTGTTTTTTTAAGGAGGGGGATCTCAAATGGAGCCTTCCTGCATGGATGGATAATGATACTGCCACTACTAGAAGTCATGCCTTTATAAATTAAGATCCCAATGTTGGAGGAAGGATGCTTCTGTGTGAAGTGTTGGCCAGGGACTATGCACTGGCCCCCTGAACAATTCAAGCTCTTGCTTTCCCACCTGTGTTAGGTGGTGGTAGCAAGACTAGCTGAAGACATCCTAGGCTATGGTAATGGGACACAGAGAAACAGAGCTGGAACGGAACTGAAGCTACCTCACTGCTGGTTATCTTTTGTACTCTGAGTAGGTGTATTCAGGCTTTTAAAGGAGAAAAACCAAGAGCAGTCTAATTCAGCCTCAGATCTTGTACATTGATTTGCCAGCTGAGACATTCCCACTGATGATATGATTGTTGCAGTAGTAACCAACTACTTCCTGTTTGGATTCAAGGCTATTCCTTTGGAAGGAATAATGCTGAGTCCTGTAAAGGTGGTCAGAGCCTGTGGCTAGGGAGGGCACAAGCTCTAGTGGAATCTACTATTGACGTTTTACTAAATGCAAAGACATTGCTTCCTAACTGTATCTCTATCTACAGACCAATGAGGCTCTCAGCTTTCCTCGCAGAGGCTTCTTTTGTCAGTGGTTGATGATCAGTGCAGACTCATAACTGGTCAAAGTCCTGGGAATAAGGGACAGTTGAGTGCTCAACTCCAAGCGAAACAACTAAACCATCCACTCTAAAACCTCGGGAAAGATGCAGTAAAGATGGAAGAGTTGGAGGATGGGGAGGGGTGCTGTAGAAATGCTATCTTCTGGATATAACATGGCCATTGCTGTCTTAAATGCACAGCTGTTGTGATCATCTACAGAAAACCTTCACACACACACACACACACACACACATACACACACACACACACACACACACACACACACACACACACACACACAGCATGAAAGTAGGAAAGAGACTCAGGGACTGAGAAGTGTGTCAGAAGAGGAGGGAAGAGGATGAGAGAAAGTAATGGATGGAGGGAAAAAAATCACAATACATTGTATATAAGTACAAAATTATCAAAATGTAAAAGCTGTTAATTTTACAATAAAAATTATAGTGGCATTTGTCTCATGTTTGGCTAGTGGGAACAGTCTCCATGTAATGAACTCTCACTGCCCTTAGCTGTGATTAGAATTAGCTGAGAAGCATAAAGGTACCCATGTTTCTAGCAGTGAGTTCTTTATTTTTTTGTTTTTAACATTTATTTTTTATTTATATGTCTGTATGTGCGTATGTTATGTGCATACAGTTACTAGTGGAGAGCAGCCGAAGGAGTTAGATGTTCTGGAGCTGTAGTTACAGGCAGTTGTGAGGGCTCAATGTTGATGCTGGGAACTGAACTCAGGTTCTTGCGAAGAACAGCAAACACACTTATCAATGGAACCATTTCTCCAGCCCCCAGAGAACACTCTTGATATGTTTAAAAGTATGCTGTAGTTAAGGAACAAGAACAAGTTCTTTGGGGCATACATGACTCATATTTATCAGAGAGGGGGAGAATGGAGTCCATCTTGACTTATCAAATGTGGTTTTATGGATGACTCCTTCTTGTGCAAACATGTTGCACTGATTCATTACTGTCTTTTTCTTTTTCGCCATCAGAAGACATGGAACTTCTGAGTGTGGCAGTAAGTAGTTGTTCTGTTTGTGTTTCTTCTGTTATAAACTTACCTGCTCAGCTTGACGATTAGTGTTATTTATCAACTTGAGAGAGTCTATAATAATCTGGGAGATGGGCCTGTGGGCATGCTTGTGGGGTACCCCTTTGATTATAGTAATGGATATGGCAAGAGCCACCCACTGTGGGTGGCACCGTTCCCTGACGGAGATCCTGGCCTGTACACACAGTGAAAGGGAAAGGAACAGAGTGTATGTATTCATTGCTTTCTTCTGATTGCAGATATGATGTGATCAACCGCTTCAAACTCCTGCTGCCTTAACTTCCTGGACATGATGGACCTTGAAATGTGAGACTCAATAACCTTCAGTACCCTTTACGTTGCTTTTGTCAGAATATTTTATCACAGCAACAAAAGAGAAATTAAGACAGACATTGATATTCAGGTTGGGGGTGTTTCTGTATAAAATAAACCTGACTATATAGTTCTTAGGCCCAAGGCACGTGTTTTGTGGAAGAGTTTGGGACTTTGCTTACAGAAGCCATAGCATGCTGGAAAAAGAAATTAGTGGATCATCCTATTGGAAACTTGGAAGACAAGAGTGCTGAGAGAAATGTGAACAGTAAGATATCTGGCTCCTAAGGATCAGATGATCAGAATTCATCTCACTGTAGAAAGCTTAAACTTCTCCAAAGCATCTGCCTGGGAGAGTGTTTTCTAGGGCAGGCACAAAAAAAACCCCCCTGATGTAGCTGGGGTCAAGGAGGACCAGCCTCCTCCCTCAGCTGGCAGCAAAGCTTGGTAGCATTCTTCACATGGTACTGATTTTGGAAGATGTTAAGACTGAGGAGAGCAGCTAAGGGGAGCAATGCCTGATGGATCCAAGTCCCTAGAGAGAGGGCTGAGAGTCTGTTGAATGAAGTTGTAAAGGTGAAGTTTAAGTTACATTAGGGTTCTCAGAATGGTGCAGATGACAGGACCATGGAATGGATGTGCAGGATAGTTCTAGACATGGAGTGGATGGATTCAGGCTTGGAGAGAATCTGTGTGCTACAGACAACAGAGATGGAGGGCATGAGTAGGGCTACCTAAGCATTTTGCAGCCTTGATAATTACATTTTAAGCCCTAGATATCAGGTAAGAGGCGACAGTGTTTGGTGTCTGTGTCACTGGATTTTTGTTTTGCTTTGCTGTGATTGTTTCTTGATGCGCCTCATCTCTTCTCCTTGTAATGGTGATGTATACTTTCTGCCACCCTAGGTTGGAAGTATGAACTTGATTTTGATTTTATAGGAGCTCTCCACTAGAACTTTTGTCTTTTAGAGACTTTCCCCTGGGATTGTTAAAGACTATGTGGATTTTTAACAGGTGGGCTATATTTTTCTCTGTGAGATGAACACACGATTTAGGGATAGAAAGTGTAAGGCTATCGCTTCAAAGTGATGTGTTTGAGTGTCAAGTAAACAAGGAGTGGAGCTGTGATGGTTATGTTAATTGTTATCTTGATAGAGTCTGGGATATGGGCCTCTGGGCAGGCCTCTGATTATATTATCTTGATTATATTAATTAATGTGGGAAGACCCACCCACTGAAGATGACATCATTCCCTGGCTGGCATCCTGGACTGTATATGTTAGGGGAAGGGAACTGAATAGCATATACGTATTCATTACTATCTACTTTTCACTGTGAATGTAATGTAATGAACTGCCTCAACTGTATTGACTTCCCCACAATGATGGACTGCACATTGAACTGTGAGCTAAAATACACCCTTTCCCTCTTAGTGTTCTTTTGTTAGAATACTTTAAATCACAACAACAGGAGAGAAACGATGACACCCTGTGTCTGTGCCATGGGAAATTCGAGAATTCCTCCCAGAGGATGAAGAGCACATTTCTCCACTCTGTTGTTGCAAGACTTGGCCATGTGACTTGTTTTGATAAAGAACCAAGAGCCAAGTGATAGGAACAAAGGATATAAGTGTCTGCATCATTTAGCTTGGCCTTCTATAGCTTGGCCTCATATATTTCTGTTTTTCTCCATGAAGAGAGCCTGTCTCCATGAAGAGAGTTACACCTGTCTGGTGTAACTACTGGTTAATGACCAGGTGGAAACTTTAGCCCAATTGGCAGCCAGAAGCTAAGTGTTATTAGTTCAAGATGAGATTAGGCCAACTCCAACTATTCTACAGATGTTATAGAGAAACAAAAGAAGTACTGATCAGCCACCAAGTTCCTTGGATTATTTGTTATATAGCATAATTACAACAGAAATATGACTAATATAGAGGGATGGGCTCTATTTTTACTGGTTTAAGAGCTAATTATGTTCCAATATATTCTCATTGAGTAATTTAAAAGTTTTGCTCATTTATTTTTATTTTTAAAATAGCTCGAGGATATATATATATAACTGATTGTTTTTTTTTTTTTGAGGATAAGTTAAAGCAGATCTCACAGATCTCAAATAGACCTCACAGTCTAATAGGTGCTAGCATTTGAATGAGGAAGTGTGTCATAGATATATGTGTTAAAGGAGTGGTCCCAAAGGTGGTATTATTAGAAAACACTATGAGCTTTAGTGAGATCAGTTCTTGTGGAGGGCATTCACAATACATTCTCCCAAGGAAATCTGGGTCCCTGGTGTTAGTCTCTCTCTATTTCTTGGCTCACAATATAACTGGTTTGCTGTCATTTGTTCCAATCATGATATGATTTCTGCTTAAGAGACACAAAACAATGGGTTAGCTGATCTCAGACTGGAAACTCAAGAACAATGAGCTAACTAAAACTTTTCTCTTTGTAAAGTTGTCCAGGTATTTTGTTATAGCTATGTAAAGTAGGCTTAATTATTTGATAGTTTCTCTGATTTAATTGTTGTTAATTATTGATTTGTGCATAAAAAAGATGGTAGAAGATATGGGACATCTTTCTCTCATCCCGTATGTGTTCTTGAACATTTAACAAGGCCAGGGATGTGTGGGGAGAATACAAGAAATGCAGCTTTTCTCAAATAGATCTCACAGTCTAATAGGCAAAATATACAAGTAACTCAATCATTAAGATAAAGATGAGGGAGAGGGGTGAATATTGTCAAAATATCTAATACAATTGGGAGAAAATATCTTTATGAAAGATGTCAGCTACAATGAATGTACAGTGATAAGAAATCAGAAAGAAAAAATGAACAGTAGGGAGAAATACAGTGACTTGTGAGGTCTTTGGGTATTGCTCCAAAGAGATTTCTTCTCTTAAATAAACTATCGTGATGTAATGGCTAATGATACGTATCTGTAATAATGTTTTTCCTGTACACAATTTAGAACCTTACTTGAGTGCCCACATCTCTCTCTCTCTCTCTCTCTCTCTCTCTCTCTCTCTCTCTCTCTCAATACACACACACACACACACACACACACACACACACACACATTTTTAAGGTGGGATGTAATTGTAGTTGATACTTACTAATTGTTCTGCCATAATGCCCTTGATTCAAGTCTCAGAGTGAACTTTTAGATTTGCTGCCTCTAGTTAATGTTCCTGACAAAGAAATATGGAACCCCATCTTCAATTAAGAGGCACAGTACTCTGATACTAGGTTTAGTCTAATGGCTATTTTTTGAGTTTTCTGTGACACAACCAATCTCTTTCATACAGAAATTCTGAGGCTCTGTTAATTTTTCCTGTGTAAGCCTTTCGTGGACTATACCTCAGGGTTTAGGAGTTTGTGTAAAGAACTTTTTAGAAGCATAAACCTCTATAAACTCTTTAAACCTTGACATAAATTCTGTTGAAAGGAAGTGAAATAAAAACCCAGTAATATCCGTCCAAGCTGCATACTAATGATGGACGAGGGGAAATCTGGGAGTCAAAGTTTTCTTGACTATTTTTAGGTTTTGACAAGATCCCCTCAGGGGAACTCTGTCATCTTATTACTTACAGAATTGGATTTAGATCTATGGAAATCATAAGAAATACTGTCTGTTTCTCTTGCCTTCTTGAATCTTTATATGACACATCTTAGAAACAAATGGCCTCCAGAGGTGAGAACAGCCTAATGCTTTTGCAAGCACAGGAAGATGTTGCTTTTGTTCTCAATTTGACAATCTCTAGCTTAGATCACCCACACAGAGAGAAGGACTCTGAAGGTCATTGTGTTAAAATATACCATCTGCGGGTTTCTATTTTCCAGTTTGCTCTTCCACTTTCCCCTCTTTCTTGGGTAAATTGAGCATTTCAATCTCCTTAACTGATTTATTATTTATACTCTCTTTAACAGGCTTTGATGGCTTCCCTGAAGTTTATTTCATTTTTTATTAGTGTGTGCATAAATTATTTCTTAGCTCTCTTCTTTGAGTTCTTCCTAAATTTTTATTGTTTATAATCATATGTGATATTGAGTTATATAAGCCTATTTTCATAAATGTAAATGCTATACATTGATCACGTAGGCCATCATACCCCTCTTCACCTCTCTGCTCCTTCCACAGTCCTTTAATTTCCTTTGTCTTCCTAGACAGTTCCATGTTTACTTCCATGGCATACATTTGTACATTATTTTATGAATATGTATAGAATCTAGGGATCACATAGAAGAGAAAATATATGTCACTCATCTTGAGAGACTGGCAGAAGTCAATTCTACTGAGTTGTATTCCTTTTTCTTGCAAACAACTTAACTTCATTCTTTATGGCTGAGAAATTTCTATATGTATTGGCCTTTTTCCCATCCATTCTTCTGCTGGCAGACCTCTCCTGGTTCCACACCTTTGGTGTTGTGAATAGTGTGCAATAATCATAGCTATGCAAGTAGAGTCGATATGCCATCTCAGAGTCCTGCAGGCCAATAGCTGAGACGAGCTCAATTGGTTGATCTATCTTTAGTTGTGCTGAGGAACTGCCCTGTTGGTCTCCAGAGTGGGTGGGCTAGTGTCCATCCACCAACACTGGATCAGGGTTCTTTGTCTGTGCTTCACCAGCATTTCTTGATATTTGGTTTGGTAATCACTCTCATCCTAACTGGAGTGAGGCAGAAATCTCATTCTTGTTTTAATTTGCATTTTTCTGATGAACAGTGAAGTTGGAATTTCTCATATGTTCATTGTTCCTATGTATTTCTTTTGGGTACTAGTTAGCTTATTAGTCTGTTTACTCATTGGGTTTGATTTTTTTTTAAACTTGAGTTTCAGTTACTTGTGTGTTGTAGTTACTTATCATTTGTCTGATGAATAGCTGCTGGATCGTCTCCCATTCTGTCTTGCCCTTCAGTTAACTCTTTTGACTTTCATGAAGTTCCTTTGCCAGCTGTTGGTAATATTTCCTGAATGACTCAAGCCTCACACTTTCTGAATTCTGTCTTTGCCTATGCCTATAGTTTATTGTCATATTTTCTTCAGACTATTTCAGAGTTGTGTTTCTTACACTAAGGCCTTTGATTAGCTTTGAATTATTTTTTCTGTAGGGCAAGAGATGAAAATCTAGTTTCAGCTTGTAAATGTGAGTGTCCAGCCTTCTCAGCACCAGTTCTGGAAACATCTGGTTTTTTTTTTCTCTAGTATATCCTTCTCCCATATGTTTAAAGCATCAAGTGGCTATAACTGCATAGGTTCAGATCTGTATTTACCTCATTCCATTAACCCATAAGGTATGTTTTGTGCCAGTGCCATACTGTTTTTGTTACCAGGTTTTGTCCTATAACCTGCAATTGGATGTGGTGAAGCTCCAGCGTTTAGCTTTTAGCTTTTAGCTTTTAGCTTTTAGCTTTTAGTCTTTTTAGTGAGGATTGCCTTGGTTATTCAGAATCTTTAATGCTTACATAAGAATTTTCTGAGCTCGAGGCCAGCCTGGTTTACAGAGTGATTTCCAGGACAGCCAGGGTTTCACAGAGAAACCCTGTCTCAAAAAAAATAAGAAAAAATCATTTTTTCCTGTTTATGTGTGGATTAGAATTGAAATTTTAAATTAACCTTGTTCTTTCACAAATGTATACATGCACATCATGTATTCTGTCTGACTAGTTCTCATCTCTCTTCTATTCCTACTAGTGCTTCCCTTTTCCAGATACATATGACTTTTGTTTTGTTTGGTTGCCCTGGTGGTTTAACTAAGGTTGTTTGTGTGAGTTTTGATGGGGATGTAGGAGATATATTGAATGTGTAGATTGCTTTCAGTAACCTGGCTACTTCCAGAATAGTAATTCATCTAATCCATGAGCATGGGAGGGCTTTATGTCTTCTCATGTCTTCTTTTATTCTTCAGTATTTCAGTTCTCATTGCACAGATCATTTGCCATGATAATGTTGTCCAGAATCGATTTTTTTCTTTTAAAGGTAATTGTGAATGCACTTGTTTCTTATTGTTCATTATATATGATACATCTGATATCTATCATATATATGGCATCTACAAAATCAATGGTTTTCTATGCTTATTTTATGTTCTTCCATTTACTGACAGTGTTTATCAGCACTAAAAGATTTTTCATTGAATGTTAAATATATTAAATAAAAGCAAAAAAAAAAAAAAGTGAGCCTGGCATGGTGACATATGCCTTTAACTTTAGTGCTTAAAAGGCAGAGGCCGGCAGATCTCTGTGAGTTCCAGGCCAATCTGGTGACATGGTACGTCAGTGAGGGTTACATAGGAAGACCCTGTGTCAAAAAAAAAAAAAAAAAGAGTAAAAATTGCTTCTGTTTGGGGGAGATGTTTTGAGTTGTTCTTCATTTAGTGTTTATAGGTTTATCATACATAAGTGGTCTTTATTATGTTGAGATATGTTCCTTCTACTCTAACTCTTCTTAGGATTTTTATCATGAAATTTGTTATACTTTTTCAAAAGACATTTATAGATTGAGATAAGCATGTGTTTTCTGTCCTTTGGTACATTTACATGATGTATTGTATTCATTCTTTGTATGTTGAACAACCTCTGCATCTCTGGAATACATCCAGCCTTATCATGGTAACTAATTGTTTTTACATGTTGGGTTCTTGAATTCTATTTGATGTAATTTATTGGGAAATTTTTTGTCTATATTCACCATGGAGATGACGTTGTAGAACTTCTGTTTAGTCTTTATCTGGAATTGCTCTCAGAGTAACAGGGTTTTATTGAACAGACTTTGGAAGCATTCATTGCATTTTTCTTCTTTGGGATAATAGTTAAGCAAGCTTTGGTGTTAATTCTCCAAAGACTTGTTAGAATTCAGCAGGAAATCCATTTGAGCCTAAATGGATTTTAAGTTGGGGCATTTTTTGTTGTTGCTGTTGTAACTTTTTCAATATCACTGTTTATCATAGGACCACTTGAATTATCTATGTAACTTTGTTTTAATTTTGATAAGTTGTCTGTATTTAGAATCTCATTAATTTTTTTAGATATTCTATATTAGTGTAATTAAGGATTTTAGATATGTCATATGGCTTTCTAAAATTTACTGGCATATGTCATAGTGTCTTTCCTTTAATTCCTAGTTTTATTAACTTGGATCTTTCTTTTGGTAGGCTTGGCTAAGGGTTTCCTAATCTTGCTTTTTTTTTTTTTTTTTTTTTTTTTTTTTTTTTTTTTTTAAGAATAGACTCTTTGTTTCATTAATCATTTGTATTATTTTCCATTTCCATTTAATTAATTTCTTCCCACATCTTAATTCATTTTTCCATTCTCATTTTATGTTTGACTTGTTCTTGTTCATCCAGAGTTTTAGTTTTGTTTGAGACAGGGTCTCACTTTGTAACCCTGACTATGTTGTTATTTCCTATGCAGACCAAATTGGCCTCGAACTCACAAAGATCTTATTGCCTTTGTCTATTGAGTGCCGGGATGTGTATGGCCATGCCCAGACATTTCCCAAGGCTTTGAGATCTATTTTAAATTTATTTCTTTGGGATCTCTCTAATTTTTAACATAGGTATTCACTGCTCTAAACTTACCTCTTAAGATAATTTTCATTGTATCCTAGATTTGAATATGTTTTTCTCTCATTTTCATTTGCTTATAGGATTTGCTCTTGAAAGAGGATGTCTATGTGCACTTCTGGCTGTCCTGGAATCACTCTGTAGACTAGGCTGACCTTGAACTCACTCACAGAGACTTGCCTGCTTTTGCTTCTTGAGGGTGTTAAGGGCATATGCCTCCACCACCACCGAGTGTGATTAGAGGAGTTTTAAAAACTTCTTTTTTTATTTTTCCATAATTTTTTTGGTTATTTTATTTGTTTACATTTCAAATGTTATCCCCCTTCCCATATCCCCCTCTACAAACCCCCTATCCCCTCCCCCACCCCCTGCCTCAATGAGGGTACTCTCCTACCTGCTCACACACTCCTGCCTCAGGGTCCTAGCATTCCTCTATGCTCAGTCATTGAGCTTTCGAAGGACCAAGGGGCTCCCCTCCCATTGATGCTAGAAAAGGCAATCCCCTGCTACGTATGCAGCTGGAGCCATGGGTCCCTCCATGTGTACTCTGTGGTTGATGGTTTAGTGTCTGGGGGGCTTTGGAGGGTCTGGTTGGTTGATATTGTTCTTCCTATAGGTTGCAAACCCCTTCAGCTCCTTCAGTCCTTGCTCTAACTCCTCTGTTGGGGTCTCCATGCTCAGTCTAATGTTTGGCTGCTTGCATCTGCATCTGCATCTGCATCTGCATCTGCATCTGCATCTGCAT
>JADRCD010228425.1:37204-56403 GCA_019843815.1 Montemys delectorum | reverse complement strand
TGCATCTGCATCTGCATCTGCATCTGCATCTGCATCTGCATCTGCATCTGCATCTGCATCTGCATCTGCATCTGCATCTGCATCTGCATCTGTATTGGGCAGGCTCTGGCAGAGCCTCTCTCTGGACAGCTATACCAGGCTCCTGTCAGTAAGCTCTTCTTGGCACCAGCAATAGTGTCTGGGTTTGGTGTCTGCAGATGAGATGAATTCCTAGGTAGAGCAATCTCTGGATGGCCTTTCCTTCAGTCTCTGCTCCATTCTTTGTCCCTGCATTTCCTTTTGACAGGAGCAATTCTGGATTATTGTTTTTGAGGTGGGTGGGTGGCCCTGTTCCTCAATCTGAGGCAGTGCCTATCCACTGGAGATGGTCTCTACAGGTTCTGTCTCCCCTTTGTTGGGTATTTCAGCTAATGGCCTCTCTGTTGGGTCCTGGGAACCTCTTGGGTCCCTGGCATCTAGCTCCCCCTCCCCCACTGCTATACATCTCCTTTCAAATTCTTGACCGTCTGTACTTCTCCCTCATCTCCTCCCATATGTGGACCAGCTCCCCTTTTCCTCTCCTCTTTTTTTCTCTCTCCCACATCCCTTTCTTCCTCTATCTCCTGAGATTATTTTCTTCCCCCTTCTGAGTAGGACTATAGCATTCACACTTGGTGTGGTCTAGTTTCTGGTATAGCTGCCCAAGAGAGAACCAAATAACCCTATTAATCCTTCCGTGTTTCATATGATCTGCTAGTTGTATCATGGGCATTCTGAGGTTTTGTTTTTTGTCTGTTTGTTTGTCTTTTGACTAATATCCACTTATCAGTGAATACATACCATGAGTGTTCTTTTGTGACTGAGTTACCTCACTCAGGATGATACTTTCAAGTTCCATCCATTTGCCTACAAATTTCATGAAGTCATTGTTTTTAATAGCTGAGTAGTACTCCGCTGTGTAAATGTACCACATTTTCTGTATCCATTCGTCTATTGAGGGACAACTGGGTTGTTTCCAGTTTCTGGCTATTATAAATAAGGCTGATATGAACATAGCAGAGCATGTATCCTTGTTATATGATGGGACATTTTTTGGGGATATACCCAGAAGTGGTATAGCTGCATCCTCGGATAGAACTATTTCCAATTTTGATCCATTCTTATCTCCTTGTACAAAGCTCAAGTCCAAGTGGACCAAGGACCTCCACATAAAACCAGATATGCTGAACCTAACAGAATATAAAGTGGGAAAGAACCTTGGAACACATAGGCACAGGGGAAAGTTCCTGAACAGAACACCAGTGGCTCATGCTCTAAGATCAAGAGCTGACAAATGGGACCTCATAAACTTGAAAAGCTTCTGTAAGGCAAAGGACACTGTCCATAGAACAAAATGGCAACCCACAGATTGGGAAAAGATCTTTACCAACCCTACATCTGATAGAGGGCTAATATCCAAAATATACAAAGAACTCAAGAAGTTAGATTCCAGAGAACCAAATAACCTTATTAAAAATGGGGTACAGAGCTAAACAGAGATTTCTCAATTGAGGACTCACAAATTACTGAGAAGCACTTAAAGAAATGTTCAACATTCTTAGTCATCAGGGAAATGCAAATCAAAACAACCCTGAGATTCCACCTCACACTAGACAGAATGGCTAAGATCAAAAACTCAGGTGACAGCAGATGCTGGTGAGGATGTGGAGAATGAGGAACACTCCTCCATTGCTGGTGGGATTGTAAGCTGGTACAACCACTCTGGAAATCAGTCTGGCGGTCCTCAGATAATTATAGTTTTTTCTTCATTTTTTTTTTTTTTAAATTCTTATGTCAGTATTAGGCTGTCAAATCTCAGTAAGTTTGTGTATGTTATATATCTTCCCTTGCTGATGAAATCTAGTTTTATTTTATTGTGGTCAGAAAGAAAACAAGAAATTTTGTCAGTGTTCTTACAAAAGTTTAAACTTACTTTATGTTCTATTACATGATCTGTACTAGAGCCCTGTGGGCTGCTGAGCAGAGCGTGTATTCTGTAGTGCTTGGATGGAACGGTCTGTAGGGAACTATTAGGTCCATTTGGTCTGGGATGTCACTGAACTCCAATATTTCTCTTTAATTTTTAGTCAATATGACATTTATTTGTAGAAGAATAATATTGATGGCACCTACTATAACTGAGTTGTATATACATTCTATTTTTACATCTTGTGGTATTTATTTTATCAAATTGAAAGTATCACTTTGGCATGTATAATATTTATTTACTTTTCTTTTTTCTTGAAAATGGCCTTTTCCCTAATATAATACATCCTGATTACACTTTTATCTCCATCTAATCCTCCTAGTTCAACCCCATATTCCCTCCAATCCAGATCCTCCAATCCCTTTCCGTCTCTCAGGAAACAGAAAGGCTTCTAAGGAATAATAATAAAACAAAACAAAATAAAAAACAAAAGCAAACATATTGGAATAAAACAAACCAAACAAACAGAAGTACAAGAGCTCAAGCAAAAGTACAAGAAATGGACACAGGGACACAGAGACCCACTTGTTCACATATTCAGAAATTCCATAAAATCACAGAACCAAAGCCATAATATATATAAGGGGAGAGAGAGAAAGAGAGAGAGAGAGAGAGAGAGAGAGAGAGAGAGAGAGAGAGAGAGAGAGAGAGAGAGAATAAAAATTAAAGGCCCTGGTACAATATTAGGATACAAGGAACTTTGAAGGATACCATTGAGTTAGTTTTCTCTTGGCCGTCTACTGCTGAGCATGCTGCTTCCCCTTAAAAGTAGTTTGTTTCTCCAGTAACACTACCTGGGAGAAAACTAAATTTTCATTTGAAAGTGGTTAGCGATTGGAGATAGCTTCTGGATTAAGGATGGCAGCATTGACATATATATTTTAAAAACTGTATCTTAGTTGCTTTTCCATTGATATGATAAGATAACCAAGGCAACTTATGGAGGAAAGAGTTTATTGGGGGCTTACAGTTTCAGAGGCTGAGTCCATGACCACCGCAGCAGGCAGGCTGGTAAGCAAGCAGGCATAACACTGGGACAGTAGTTGAAAGCTCACATCTTGAGATACAACCGCGAGGCTGAGAGAGAAAACTGGGAATAGTGTGGGCTTTTGAAAGCACAAGTCCACATCCAGTGACACACCCCCTCCAACAAGGCCACACCTCCAGTTGACTAATAGAGAGAGGAATGAACAGCAGGAAGCTACTCTGGAGCTGTAGAAGGATCTGGAGAATAAATGTGTTGATTATACACTGAGTTGTGTCAAACTTAAGTTCCCTTATTCCTAATGTTAAAGCAACCCCTAAAAGAAAAGCAGAAGAATAAAAATTAATATACAGAAGACAAATAATGAGAGTCAAGAAGGGGAAAGGAATCATGAACATACAAAATAAGATAGTAATAATGAATCTATGCAGGTCAGCAGTTACGTAGGTGGATTTAGTCACTTCAACATAATGGACTATAAGCTACAGAATCTAGCAATATATATTGTTTACCTGCAGCAATGAAAATGTAAGGACGAAGAAAGGTTAAAAGAAATGGCTACAAAAGATATATTAAGCAAATAGTAAATAAAACCATCTATGTGAACATGGTAATACAAGACAAATAATGTGTCTTTCCCAAAGGGAGGAAAAAGCCTGTTGTTAGCCCATGTGATTATTGTGCACAAGGGAATCAAAAGAAGTGATGGGAGAAGTAAAAATTGATGAGCTTAAAAAGAGCTTTGATGTCAAAATTATACACACATACACACATACACACATATACATTTCTGTATATAGAATTAGAAAATATAATATGAAATTCAATATATGATTTTTAATAATTATTATTTTGTGTACATGGGAATGTATATATGTATGTATCTATCTATCAGTCCTATCTATCTGCTATCTATCTCAGATGATAGATAATTTATGTTTCAATTAAAATGAAATTCCATACATTTTTTCTTCATTTTCTCCCTCCAGCCTCTCCCAGCTACCTTTCATCAAATGCTTCCCATACACTCTGCCTCAAGTTGATAATCTCTTTTACTATAAATATTATTGTTACATACACACATGTGTGTATATATGTGTGTGTGCACAAATATAGATAAATACAACTTGATGATCTGTTTTTATTGGTAATGTGTATATGGGTTCAAGACTGTTAAGGGGACTCATTACTGGGAGGGGCTAATTCTCTTTGTCGCAGGTATCATTAGTTGCTTGTAGCTCTTTGCCTAGGGGTGGGACTACAAGGAATCTCCCCTACCCACATTACATGTCTGTCGACATGCTATTGTTCCAGTTTTGTTTGTGCAGCCATTTTTTTTTTTTTAGATATTTTCTTTATTTACATGTAAATTTTCCCTTTCCCAGGTTCCCCTCCAAAAAACAAACAAACAAACAAAACCAACAAGAACAAACTCCTTTTGCCTCCCCCTTCCCCATGCCTGCCACCCCACCCTCTCCGACTTATTGGCTCTGGCATTCCCCTACACTGGGGCACAGAACCTTCACAAGGCCGAGGTCCTTTCCTCCTATTGATGATCGAATTTGCAATCCTCTACTATACACATGCTGCCTGAACATTCAGACCCACCCTGTATAGTCCTTGATTGGTGGTTGGGTCCCTGGGAGCTCTGAGGGTACTAGTTAGTAATTGTTGTTCATCCTAAGGGGCTGCAAACCCTTCAGCTCCATAGAACCTTTCTCTAACTCCTTCATTGGGGACAGTGTACTCAGTTCAATGAATGGTTGTGAGCCTCTACATCTGTATTAGTCAGGTATTGTCAGAGCCTCTCAGGAGATAGCTATATGCTTGTCCTTCCTTCAGTCTCTGCTCCATAGTTAATCTCTGCCACTCCTTCTGTGGGTGTTTGGTTCCCCTTTTTAAGAAGGAATGAAATGTCCACCTTTTGGTCTTCCTTCTTCTTAAGTTTCTTGTGGTTTGTGGGTCATTCTTCCTGTATTCCAAACTTCTGGGCTAATAACCACTTATCAGAAAATGCATACCATGTGTGATCTTTTGTGATTGGGTTACCTCACTAAGGATGATACTCTCTAGATCCATCCATTTCCCTAAGAATTTCATAAATTCATTGTTTTTAATAGCTGAGTAGTACTCCATTGTGTAGATGTACCACACTTTCTGTATCCATTCCTCTGTTGAGGGACATCTGGGTTGTTTCCAGTTTCTGGCTATTATAAATAAGGCTGCTATGAACATGGTGGAGCATGTGTCCTTATTACATGATGGAGCATCTTGTGGGTATATGCCCAGGAATGGTATGGCTGGGTCCTCTGGTAGAACTATGTCCAATTTCCGGAGGAACTGCCACACTGATTTCCAGAGTGGTTGTACCATTTTACAATCCCACCAGCAATGAAGGAGTGTTCCTATTTCTCTGCAACCTCTCCAGCATCTGCTGTCACCTGAGTCTTTTATCCTAGCCAATCTGACTGGTGTGAGGTGGAATCTGAGAGTTGTTTTGATTTGCATTTCCCTGATGACTAAGGATGTTGAACATTTCTTTAGGTGTTTCTCAGCCATTTGGTGTTAATCAGTAGAGAATTCTTTGTTTAGCTCTATGCCCCATTTTTTAATAGGGTTATTTGATTCTCTGGAGACTGACTTCTTGAGTTCTTTGTATACATTGGATATTAGCCCTCTATCAGATATAGGGTTGTTAAAGATCTTTTCCGAATTTGTTGGTTGCCGTTTTGTCCTATTGACAGTGTCTTTTGCCTTACAGAAGCTTTGCAACTTTATGAGGTCCCATTTGTCAATTCTTGATCTTATAGCAGAAGCTATTGGGGTTCTCTTCAGGAAATTTTCCCCTGTGCCTATTTGCTCGAGGTTCTTCCCCACTTTACTTTCTATTAGTTTCAATGTATCTGGTTTGATGTGGAGGTGTGCAGCCATTTCTATAGGAAACTATTGCACAGCAGACATTCTGGTAGCTGCTGACTCTACTGAGTGACTTTCTCCTTCACAAGGACAAAGGCTATTAAATTATGCTCTACATTGGGTTGTTTCTGTAGAGAGTCATGGTAGAAAAGTCCTAAATTAAGAAACTGGTAGAAAAGACAGAAGACAATACACTTACTCAGCAATCCAGGCCAGTCATCTGTCCTACCAGAACTAAATGCATGTGATGGTTTCCATCCCCTAGAGATTCCTACAGTCTGAAGCCTCATCAATTCCTACTTTCTTTTTCGGGGGGAGAGCTCACATAATATTGCTGTTTGAGCCTTGTAAGATTCAGGGGACCTGAACCTAAATTATCCACACAACTCTCTATAGCTTACTGCCATGGAAATGATGCATAGAGTTAAAGTCCCCCGACATTCTTCTCACAGGTCTTGCCTGGAGTTAGAGGTATAGTTTTGATTTCTGGACTGGTTGCTGAATGCAAATGGCAGTTTTTATATTCGCGTCTCTATGTTGCACTGCCTATCCAGGTGTTCCCCCTGGTTAGAGAGGAAGCCATGTATGACAGAAAGAGAAGTAGGCAATTCAGAGATGTCAGATACCCGAAGGGAGGGAAGACCACAACTTGACCCCACCATATGTTGGACAAGTCCTGTATTGAGTTCTATCTGGCTGAGTTAGATTTTAAATGGACTAGACAAGAGCCAAGTAATAAACAGGGTGCCTTGTCTTTTGGGAAAATAAAATAACATTCATAAAAATGAAGTACATGACACGTGCCAAAAGCTCTGAGCAGTTTTCCATATAAGCCTCATGGAAACATGACTTTTCAACAACACAGCTATGAGGCCTTTCCACCCCAGCTCTGGGGAACCATGAGAAGCGTGACTCATGATCAGAAGCCCAACTCTCACAATTGGATCAGTGAAGGATGCATCCAAAGCTCTTTCTGGCATACATGTGATCTCAGTATTCCGTCAAAGTTCAGTTTTAGGTGTCTGAGGCAGATATTTAGTCTTCTCATTATGAAAAATAGTGAGACAATTGTTCCCTAACCCCAATGCACTGAACTCCTTGTTGCCCTGCGATGATGTGTCATTGTTTTTGTTGTATGTTGGTGTTTTACAACTGCTTTGATTTCTCTCCCTAGGCTGTCCAGCTGACTCCACTGTCTGTGGTGTTCCTTCAAGCTGCTGCAGAGATAGTTGAGGGGGGTTGAAAGCGTTTGCCACCAAGCCTGACAACCTTGGTTTGATTCCCCAGAACCCACATAGTAGAATGAGAGAAATTTCTCCTGCAAGTTGTCATGTGTGTGCACACAGGCACACAATAAATACATGTAAAAAGAAAGAAATGAATGAATGAATAGATAGAAATAAATGAATGCTCCCAAAAGTGACCCCAAAAGAGTGTTTATGGGTAGACGCCAAAAGCAGCACATGTGAGGGGAGCTCCCCAGGGTGATTTTGCCCCCCTCCCAGCCCCCAGAATCACCCCCATTCCAACATTGTTAGGAATATGGACCAGCGTAATCCTAAGTACTAGGTTTCCTGCAAGTTCAAGATAGCCAGCAACTACCACACAAAGCCTCTTCAGGTGGTTTATGTTTTAGCTCGTTTTAGAAAAAAAAAAATGTGTATCATTATCTTGAACAGAATAGTTTGAGGTCTGGCATAAGATGGTTGACTCCTTGGATGTATTCAAGTGTGCCCTGACTCTGTCAAAGTGTCAGTGAAAGGCAAGGGCGCTATGCTCATAATGCCATTGAGAGTGAGTGAGAGGGTGATGCCAGGAGACATGAGCAAACCAAAGATTCTGTGAAATTCAGGAAGACTAAATGGTCTGCACCTGTTTTCCGTTGCCATGTAACAGAGTCTCTGCAATGTAAGTGGCTTACCAAACTCATGTCTGTTATCCCAACCAACTTCTGTGGGTTAGGGAGGCAGCCGATCTAGACATTTGGGCTCTGGGTCTCGTGTAAGTTTACAATAAGTATGTCCCTTGGCAATTGGTGGAACCTGGAAGATCTATATCCTGGTTAGTGTTTTGTCAACTTGACATAAGCTAGAGTTATCTGGGAAGAGAAAACCTCAATTAAGAAAATGCTTCTGTTAGATTGGCCTGCAAGAAAGGTTTGTGGGGCATTTTTGATTGATGATTAATGTCAGGGCAGCCTGTTGTGAGTGCTTTCACCCCTAGGCAGGCGTTCTTGGTTTCTATAAACAAGCAATATGAGTGAGCTGAGGGTAGCAAGCCAGTTAGGAGCATTTGTCCAGGGTTTCTGCTTCAGTCTCTGTCTCCAAGTTCCTGCCCTGGCTTCTCTTAGTGATGGGCTGTGATCAGGATGTGTAGGCTAAATAAAGCCTTTCATTTCCAAGATGTGTTTGATCATGATATTTATCACAGCAGTAGAAAGTAAGCTTGGATTATCTGCTTTCAAAATGTCTTGATCGTGTATCTGACAAGTTGTTTTTGATGTTGTAAGGAAACCTCAGTTCTTTTTCAAAAGATTTAGAATAAATAAACATACTTGGCAGTATTCTAGGAGCACAAAAGCTGATAAATGGTGAAAATGGAGGGGAGGAGGAAGCTCTGTGCTGGGGATAGAATGTTAAAAATAAATGTAAATAGAAGATAATAGTAATAACAGTGGATAGTGCATGCCCATTCAGTAGAATACTATACACAAATAAAAAAGGATACATTACTGATGCAGTCTACATTAAGCATGAATCTTAAAAGTGTTTTGTGACGTGAAAGTATCTAGAGGAAATCATTGTATTGTTTAATTGATTCATTATGAAATATCCAGAATGGGCAGGCAGTGTGGCTCAGTAAGACCGAGTTTTCTATTTTTATTTATATATTTATGTATATTTATATAAGATACTTATATTAATCTTGCATGAGGATGAAGGATCTTACTAAGGACATAAAATGTAAACTTGACTTTTGTAGATAATTGTACCACTTGATAAACTTATTAAATATCATTGGATTATGAATTTGAAGTGAGTACATTTCAAGTTACATAAAATGTGCCTAATTAAAGTATAAAAATGAATATGTTGAATGTAAAAGTAACTTCAGATAATATTTTCGTAGAACTATTTTTTCTCATTGTATATTACATGACTGTCGATGACAAAACTATTTCTTAAACACACTTCAATTGTAACAGGAGAGAATCTGAAAGTTGGCTTAATTTGTAGATCTATTTAAAACAACATTTTAAGAATGTACTATTTATTTTCTGAAAGAGCAGACATGAGCATGTGCTTTGTGAAAAACATAGATATGCACTATGAAGAATATGAAAAGGACTTGACTGTATACACCTAATGTTTGCTAGACAACTGCTCCCTGCTGAACTACTTCTTTTCCATTTTAATTTTGAAACAGGTCTCACTAAACTGCCCAGGCTGTCCTTGAACTTGGAGTTGCCCTGCACTAGCTTAGATAAGAGTAGACTTTAGTATAGACAACTTTGTAGTTTTCAGGGAGGTATTGGCAAATGTTTTTTTTTTTTTTTTTTAATGGTATCTTACCATGACTTCAGTGATTTTACATTTTAATTAATACAGTATAGGAGTGAGTGGTGTGTAAAAGTTGGGGATCGGTGATATCAAAGCAGATTTGACAAATATGAGTTGGATGATTGGATTTTATTCATGAAGTTGTGACAATGGAGAAAGTTTGAATTAATTGTAAGGAGTTCACAGATGGGGAAACCAAGGCTTAGAGGGCTTATGGGTTGTTGACCTTACACAGCATCAGAATGGGAACATCCCTGTTCCTGCCCATATTCTTAACCATGGCTCCTGATAGGTCTTGGGTTGTGGAAAAAACGCAAAGGCTGTAGGTGGTACAGAATGTGCTAGGTGGACCTGTCCAGGGTCTTGCGATGTGGCTGCTCTTTAGAGTGAAGCTAGGCATCATCACCATGATGGAATTGTTTAGACTTCTGGGTTTTCTTCCTCTTATAGGTCCTGCCTCTGGTTAGACCAATGTGTCTTCACCACCTTTAGGCCCTGGCTTCAGTTTTAGAATGCCTGATAAGTGTGATCAGATGGGGAGGATGGCGAATGAGCCCCCAGAAGGCATGAGAACAACTTCGTAACTTTTCTTCATGGGTGAGATAGCTCGAGACTGCTACTTAAGAAAATAATGGGACTTGTCATGTATTTCCTCTAAATAAATCTGGCTTTAATAGCAGAAGTCCCCGCTTTCCTCACTTCTGTTTATTTTCAGTCACTCAAACTGACATGCGCTGTCAGTATCTCCTCACTGTAAGTGTAAGCAGGAGTATTTAAAGAAAGCAGTATTGTTTTATTTTAGGGTTAGCAATTTTCCAGAGCCCACTGGCAGGAGCATTTAGCGCTAAAGAATTGCATGTGTTTGCTTTGTTCTAAATATAGGCTGAACAGTGTGTAGTACAGCCTGCAGGCTTCAGACCAAAGCTTTGGAATATTAAAAAAACAAAAAAAATCCAGGAACGAAGTATCTCTTGCCCAGAATTAAACAAATGAGCCATTTTTTCTTCTCTTTTCTTTTTTGTGTTATTTTACTAACAGCAGGAAATGAATTGAAGATCAGATTTTCTATTCAAATCTTTTGGTGGCTTTAATTTTTTTTCCTATTTCACATTGTAAAACCAAAGTCTGGCGACTTTACTCCAGTAACTCATGTCTGGCTAAGTGGATGGATGGCAGCTGGTGTGTGGTCTTGCAGGACAAGGGAAAGGGTGACGGGTAATTGATTCTACTGCCTTGAGAAGGCACAACTCTGGCATGTTTTCCTTTGAACTCTACCCTTAGAATACCTTTAGTTTCATACAGATCTGACACAATGCCAAAGAGCTCCCACTGAAAGCATTTTGCTTTTGGATTGTATCACTAGAGAGATGGGGAGGGCACAAGTAAGGGTTATTATCAATAGGTTCTCAAACTGGAAATTGCAGATCCTGTGACTTCCCAACGTTATTTTCAGAGGTACATACATAGTTTTATATATGTATATATATGACACATATATATGTGTCATATATGTACATATAATATGTATATGTGCACACGTGTCACATATTTCTGTTTTACATATATTATGCATATATTATCTGTGCACATATATATGTGACATCTTTATATATAAATATGAATGTATTAAAAGCCTTATAGGCGGGTTGTTTGTTGAGCTGTTTAAGAACTGCCACAGATTTCCATGCATCAAACAACTCTTCATTGGTGTACTACCACAGAGGCTGGAGGTTTAAGATATCCACCTTAGTGGCTTCCCAGGGATAAGAGTGGGCATTTATACCATTCTTTTCTTGGCTTCTGATGACTGCTGGCAACATTGGCATTCTTTTTCCCACAGCCCCTGCCATCACACTTGCTTGGCATTTTCCTTATGTGTACACTTCGTTTTATGCCTTCCTTTGACAAATTTATTAGGATACTCACATATTAGATAATAGTCTGTCCCTACTGATTTTGCTTTGACTCATTTATCAAATAACCCATTTCTGAATAAGGTCTTATTTATGGTTCCTGTGGGTTTAACACCTTTTTGGGGAAATCATTTCACTTCTATGCAAGCAGTAATGGCCAGAATTCAAAGATGTGGTAAAGGAAAGTGATTGTGGTTGTCTTGTCCTCAGGGGAAAAAAAAAGAGGTGACTTAGTATGTGTATAGTATATTGGTACCAAGGAAAGGCAAAGAAGTAGCTTGGGAAGATATGCTCCTGGCGTTTACCTTTTGGTTGCTGGAGTAAAGAACAGTGTTGATATATAGTAGGGCAGACTCGATGAGCCTAAGAAAGTCATACTACACTGTACATTTGTGAAATCTCAAAGTAGCAATTCACATTCTACCTGGAACATGATTCAATGCTGAATCAAGATAATTGGTCAGTACCTTGAAATAACTGTATTAGAGGCAAGTACTCAAGTTTTCTCAAAAGAAAATGTTAGATGCAAATAAAGTTCCCTGGTTCTACAAATTATAGCAATAATAAAAACATCATTTACTAAGGACCTTTATGCTGATTATTATGTACAATTCTGTTCCTATTCATTATACACTCAAGTGGTCATAATCTCCATTTGTTTAGCTGAAAGTTTTGGTGGGATTGGCACTTGGATAAAGTCTGTTTAAACTCAAACTCTCCCCTGCTTTTATGTTCTTTTTGATTTCCTAAAACTCAAGTAAGATTAGGATTTGTCAGTAAGCAGTATCCGGGCCTCTGCTCTGAATTTCACAATCCTTTCTATTTTTAAATCATATGTACCTCTCTACCATCTACACAAAATCTATATACAGTGAAGGATGCAGTATGATGATGCACAGACCCATGAATCTTGGGTGGAAATGTGAAAAGACTCCTGGTCAGCCAGGCCTGTGTACCTCAACAGGGTGCTTTTCCCTGAGGGAGAGAGCAGCACTGTGAAGATCAGAGAATAGTGGCTTACCCTAATGATATGAAGTCACAAAATAGTTCATGAACTTCAATCTAACCATGTTGGTTGGCACTCCTCACTCCAAAAGAAGAGATAAATGGAGTCTCTCATCTCATCTATGTAGTTCCTAGCTAGGAGTCAGCTTCCAGACCACTTGTGGAAAGTTGAGTTTGCTTTCAAAGTTGAAACGCTGCCCTGGTGATGTCATTGTCTCCCGGTCACATGGAGGAACTTCTATGATCTGAGACTGTCTTGAAATTTAGGCAGCTAGACTTGCTTCTTGGAAAGTGTGGGACACTGAAGTCTGATGCAGAAGCTAGTAATTTTAGAAGATGGTAATTTCCTCATGGATTAGGTACTTACTATTGTTTATTGAACAATCCAGGTCCCTCTTCCTTTGGCCCAATGTTGTGCCATGAAATATTTCCAACTTTAAGGCAAGCTAGACATAAATCAGAAATGAAATTGTAGTTAAGTAGTAGAGCCAGCTTGTTTCCATTTGGGGATAGTCCCTGACTGGAAAATAGGCTTTGCAGTGTCATTTCAAAGATTTTTCTTTCAATTTTTGCTTTGACAGGTAGGTTCAAAGATCAGAAACTGCATATGCAATACAGTTTTTCACCAGCACCTTTCTGAGCCCAACAAGTTCACCAAAACCTTTCACACTGCTATTGGCTATACAGATGCAAACCATCTTGAAAGGTATTACTTATTGCAGCCAAATAACTTATTTATCCGCGTAATGCTTCCGGAGTAGGAACCTGGCCAGAAGGTCCAATTGTGTAAAGTTGCTTAGTGCATGTAAAAGCATCACAGGCTGGCATGAAATGGAATGTGGAGCTTAACTCCTTCTTTACTTTGGTCTCCACCACTCTTCATTCTACTTTGCTTGCTAGTTATTTCAGGACCGAGGGATATTTACTGTAAAACAATTTATAAGTAAAAAAGAAATAGTAATGCTGACTATTTTCTTTTGAAGTGTATCTTTCTGAATTTGAAATTTCTGTGCAAGGGAAACAAACACTTCTTGGTATCAGCTTTCCTTTTGCTGCTGAAGTGAAGCACTGTACATGTGAGAACACATGTGACACCCACGGTGGCAAATGCATTCCCATCCTTCAGGACCCCTTGAAATTCTACTGTCTGGACAAGGAGGGGAATTTTGATTAGCCCTTTACTGTTCTAGAATGTTTTGATGTAGTGGGGGGCGGGGAGGAATGGAAGAAATGGGCTTACATTGAGAAATAAAACTGAGACCTTCAGACATGAATACACCCTATCAAGTGCCCATTAGAAAATGCCCAAGGCAAGCTGTTGTGACTTTGACATATTGTATGTGGTCCTTTCTGATCTTTCCTCCATAGTGGGTTCTAATCGCCATTCACCCTTCAGCACATTTCTTCATTTCCTGCCATTGTCAGGTATGTGGCACGACCCAGCTGAGACTCAAACATGTAAACCAGGTTCAGGTCTGCCCTTTGCATCCCCTGTTAATGAATTTCATAGAAACATCTATGCTATAAGCTTGTCCTAAAATTTTGGGAGATTTAGTACCTACCTCAAGTTAGATAGGTACTGCACTATTAGAGAACTAACTGAGATTTTTTTTTCTCTTGGACTAATTTGCTGAAGCTGAAGAAGTAAACTTTTTGCTCTTTTTTTTATTTTCCAAGGCTGGGGATTGTAGGGGGTGGATCAGATGCTTTGATCAGGAATCTACATGTGAATGCTGAAGGTCCTGTTCCCCAATTGGTTCTTGATTGATCAATAAAATGCCAGAGGCCAGTGTTTGGGGGGAAAAGGTGGGACTTCCGGGTTCCCTCAGGCAGGCTATGAGATGCATAAAGAGGAAAGAAATTTCACCATCCTTCAGAGGGAGAGAGAGCCACCAGCCATGTGAGATCTTAGGTAGAGTAGCCATTAGCCTCTTTCCCGACTGGGCCTGGCATAGCCTCTTTGATGAAGGTCAACAAAGAGAAACAGCTACTCTATGGCAAGTGTCACTCTTTATGTAATACTGAGGTTCAGTATCTTTCCCTGGAATCGTCACTCAGGAAATATGTAATTATGTCAAGCAGGCTTCACTTTGCAACAGGTGATAACCTTTACAAAATCCCACAACTGGTCCAAATACAGTGATTGTGGCCCTGCTCCAATTGATACATCTACAACATAACTCCTCACTTAAACACTCAGAGAACATTTGGACAAGGGGGTAGAGACGCTATAATAGCCAGAGGAACGTGGAAATGACCAGGATGACTCATCTATGATACCTTAACCACATGGCTGTCTAAACAAGACTTGAACAAATACAATCCTAATAGATGTGCTAACACAGAAGGAGCAAATCTCACAGGACCTGGAAACAACCAAGGGCTGCCGAGAGTGGGGTAAATAACGTTCTCCACATTTCATATCACTATGAATACTAGGCTAAGTTTTATCCCTGGTAGAGTTCCTAAATAGGCATTTTGTAGAAAATCTCTTATCAGTCATGGCAAAAAATGTTGAGGAGAAACAGGCTAGCTTGTTAAAACAAATGGAATAAGCTATGTTGTTTGGGAGACAGGTTTTGAAAATGATGATCAGGCTTGTGTGACCCTCATTCTCATTGCAAAGGGAGCTAGCCATTGGGAAGAAGTTACTCAGTTATGCCCAAGGCTTGATTTGGGTGTGGTACCTGTGGATGTGTGCCTGTGGGAACCTAGGGAGTGTGTTTGTGAGCAGATGTGTCAGCAGGAATGAACTTCAGCTGTTAAACTTACCCCTTCTCCTATCATTTGAAAAGGAGTGTTTGAGAGTGAAAGTAATTCTACCCATCCATACCAACACCATTTTGATTGGATACTGCATTGGCTGTAGACATCAGTGAAGGGATTCAAGTAGCTTAGATAAGTTTGCAATGATTTCATAATTGTAGCCCTTTTTTTAAAAAAAAATTAAATTTGTCTTATCATGCCTTCTGTGATTACTATGGTTACTTCCTTTACAGCCATTAGGACAAAGCCTTAGCTTTCAGTTCATGACAACCCCCGAGGTATTTGATAATTTTGTGCTAAGATTGTGTGGCTTGACTGAAGTCATTCACGTCTCCCCATTCCTCATTGCTCTATGACATTGCTTTGTTGGGTTTTACAGACCCACACTCAGTGTATAAGCAGCATAGCCTGGATCAGAGACTGGAGATGTGGCTTCCTCCTCCGGGGATATACTGTTTTTAATGTAGTCCAAGATCAAAAGACTTTGGCAGCTGCACAATTGCTTGAGTGATAATGAGTTTACAGGAATCTGTGCTGAGTTGTTTCCAGCCATGACACTGTCAACATCCATAACTTGCTCTCACTTGGGGGTACTGAATCCAGCACTAGCTTCCATGAAATTCTAGCATTTTTAGATGTGACTCAACCTCCAACTGACTCATACCATTTTTTTCCTTATAATCAGTCAATTTTCCTGCTAGATCTAGCTGGGAAAAATGGTATTCAGTGATGAATCAGTAGATATCCTGTCTCTATTGCAGAAACACTAAGAAAAAATGTTATGCTGCTTATCAACTGATAAATCGGTTACTAGAACAGAAACCTTGCTGCAGCGTAAGAATTATATTCGATGTCCATGTGGTATAATTTATGCGAATGCCTCCATTTGAGAGCAATTTGAAAATCATTATACTCTCTCAGAATCTGTTAAGAAAAAAAAATCCTTAACAGTAACTCAAACCTGCCCTTTGCATAGATTTCAGAAAATTTAGATGTGACTCAGAAGTCCAACATTTAAATCTAGTCTTAAGATCTTCCCTGAACTGATGGAACCTGTTCCGGGCATATCTGAAGGGCTAACTAAATAAGCAAGCTGAAGCTTTGCATATCCTAGCTGTCTCCAGGCCCATCTTCAGCATCTCACAACCACATCCTTGTTGCCCTCTCCAGCTTCAACTACAGTGTGCATCCACATCGATGACCTTTACAAGCAGTCATGACACCTAGGAAACCTGGCTTTCTCCTTACAATAAGATGGACTTGGGACTTCTTGGACGTGTATCCATTGCTAATTTAATATAGTTTCTTTCAGAGTTCTTTGTAGCATGGTCCACCTGGATGCTGGCCTTTTGCTGTGCAGCCTTTGAATTGCCTGTTTATGCCTTAATGCTCCTTAAACCTGTATCTAAAGCATATGGGTTATATATGCAGCAGAATGTCACTTACTTTGTTGTCTTCTGTGAACTGTGTGGCAAGACATCTGATAATAGATGACTCCTCATTAAGTAATCAGAGTGAGCCCCCCACTCCTATCCCCCTGCATCCATCCTGTGGATGAATGCCAACTGCTGATTGCTTCTTTAGGCATTATTTCTTTTCTTCACAATAGCAGATTGTCAGCAAAAACAATTTTTGTTGGGCTTATGTTTTACTAATGATATACTTAACAGGAAAAGAAAAAAAACAGGGCATCAATGATCACAAATATCTACATCTGGCATTATATTGAAAGCAAAACAGATCACAGCTGCCTTTGACAGTTAATGTTATTAAAATGTTGAACATGGAATTTCTATCTTAAATAAGAAACACTTGAAAGGAATGGTTGAGATTAACAGGAGTTAAATTGAAACCATGTTGTTCTGTAGGTAATAGAATGCTAGGCACAACTACTGCCTTTGCTATAAAAGCATTCTTTGCCCTTAAATTATCCATGTGGCCCTGTTTGTGCCACTGGAATTTGATTAGGTTTGGCTTTTCCATGAAACCAGGAGGCAAGAAGCACCCATTTAATCTTCTGTTAAGTGGCACAGTCCCTGCCCAGGCCTTTGGGCACCTAAGTTTATTAAAATATCCTGGAATTCAAGTCTGGAGTTCAAGTTAACTCAGGGCTGTACCATGCACATGCCTGGCTTCTGGTCTGTTCTATAGGTCTAACATGTGATTTGCTCAACCCAAGGACAACAGAGACAATATACACTGGGGGATCTGGTAAAAAACCTGGAGTAGTATTTATCAGCTCATTGGTTCACAGGTGTTAGCTGAAGATCAGAATGTCCCCATCTGGCAACCCTCTAGCCACCAATCACAGTCTATGAACATAACAGTAGTCTGGGTGCTGAAGCAGAGTTGCTGGTTTCAATTTTCCAAATTCACCCTGGTGCCTCAAGACCACTTGTAAAAAAATGCATTTAGCTTTTCAGAATAGCTTACATAGAATTGTAGCTCGCCTTTCTTGTTACATATGAGTCGTTTTCAAACAACTTAGCAAAAAATCTATTCTGCTAGGAATTTTCAGAGGAGAATTCATTCTGCAACCACATTGGGAATTCCAAGTAGTCTGTAAGTGAGGCAGATACACAGCACAGAAGCCTATTATGGCATTCTTAAAAGCGTTGCTTCTGAAAGAATCTAGTTTTCTTGGTTAATTTTACCAGGAAAATAATATATAAAGGTTTTCCCTCTGAGCTGCAAAGGTTTCTGGACATATTGTCTTGCCTATTTCCGCTCCTGTGAGTCTGTCCATTGGCAATCTTTACTAGCTAATGTGTAATGTCTGTAGCCCCGGTCTAGTCCATCAATAGATGCTTGAGTTCTGTTCCTTACTATTTATTATTCTTATGCTATTTCAATAGCTTTCTACAGGCTTTCCCTTTCAACAACACACATGAGTCTGCCAAAGGGAGCCTGCCAATGTTACCATTTTGGTTGTTTTGCTCATTATTCAAAAACTTTTAATGCTGCCAAATTGCCAATGGGATAGTTTCAAAAAAATCCTTGGTCTCATATCACATGAAGCTCATCCAAAAATATTAGTCTAGCTTTCCTTCCTGTCTTATCATCTGTGAAGTCTCTTTAATCAGATAATTGATTCCAGCCAGTGATTTGGGTCTTTCTAAGGCCAAATTCTTCAGCAAACATATGGACACATGCCATCTGCTGCTCGCTGTGTCTCCTCCAGAGCCTCTGCCCAGGCATCGCTCTTCATTCTTTAAGACCTTGAGTCCAGCACTCTCCTTGAAGCATTTCCTGGCATAGTTAGAACAGACATAAAATTTCTTTTCCCTGGTGTGTAGACAGCCTGCTAACAGGAACTCTGGGTGAGAGAGATTATATATCAAGCCAATCTTTTTCTGTTGTTGTTGTTGGATTCAAATTATTGGGTTGGAAAGTCACTTTTATCCTTGATATTCCTTTGACTCTACTTTAACATCCTGAGTTTAAAAAGTGAACCCATTTGTAATTGAAGAACAAATGCCATGGCTGGCCTTTGTTATTTAGTTGAATGAAGACTTACTATTGTGTGTGTTTCTGGAGACATTTTCAAATAGGATGAGCTGATGGAGGAGACCAACCTTAGTATGGACAATACTGTTGAAGATGTGGGGAATCCATATATAAAGAATTCCAAGGAAAATATAGCTTGTTTGGATCTATCTTCTCTTCTTTTTGAATGAGGGAATACATGATTCTGTCACTGCTCTGCCACCATTCAGCAATCTCTGACTCCACCTTCTTCATATTTCTGATGTGGGCTCAATTCCAGAAACTCTCCAGAGATCATCCAAGATGGCAGCACTGAGTTAGGACCTCTCCAGTGGTCAGACAGCCATTATTGAACTAGCACCCTTCATTATAGAAGCCTTACCTATACTAAGAAAAAAATATTCTAGCTTTGCACTATTCATAAAAATAAATTCCAGGTCAGGCAGTAATATTGTCAGACAAGAATATGGAGAATATCTCTGTTGTTACGGTTAAGGGCTTGTCTGTCTGTCTGTATATCTATCTATCTATCTATCTATCTATCTATCTATCTATCTATCTAT
>JADRCD010228425.1:11945-37194 GCA_019843815.1 Montemys delectorum | reverse complement strand
TATCTATCTATCTATCTATCTATCTATCTATCTATCTATCTATCTATCTATCTATCTATCTATCTATCTAGCATTTGGGTCCAAACCTATGATCTTTTTTTCCCTAAATAGGGATGCTACTACTGGCCTAAATTTCTTCTTCTAAGAAAATGCATTTACTACAAGAAAGTGCTATATTAAGTGTACTAATTGTACACTTTTTTGCCATATAATAGCCATACTTTAGTGGGTTATGATATACAAACTAATTTTTAACAGTGAAGGAAGAGTGTTTGGGTCAATAAGTGACCATTCTATTATAGCCAAGAATAAAATAAAGTCTGTGCTCCTTTGTTCAGCATATAGCTTTCCAAGGGTACTATTGATGTAGTCACTACAGAAATTAAAAGTGAGAGAGAGAGAGAGAGACAGAGACAGAGAAAGACAGAGAGAGACAGAGTGACAGAGAGACAGAGAGAGACAGAGAGAGATACAGTGACCCTCACACAGAAAGCTTCTATGTGCCATACCAGAGGAAGGCATCTAGTACTTCCATTCACATCACACTGGAGAGAAGCTAGTGAATATGTCAAAGGCAGTCTGGGAAGTTGTAGTTGAGATTTGCTGCTAAACAAGGATAGAGAGAGTTTGATGGTCAGTGATTATCAAAATTCTACTCATAAAATGGACATATATGCCCCTATTAAAGTAACAAAAAGCAGACACATATGCCTGAATTAAAATAACAGAAAGCTAGTGAAAGCCTAGCCAGCTTATGGGAGAAGTTTTACATACAATATAAAAGCCATATTCAAAGTATGTTATGCTTTGAAGGAGATGTCCTCCGTAGGCTCAGGTATGAACATGTGGTCCCTAGCTGGTGGTGCTGTTCAGAGAGGATTTGGACCCTTTGGGATATGGAGTCTTCATGGAGGAAGTAAGTCATTGGGGGAAGGGTATGAGTGTCTATAGTCTCACCCTGGAGCTAGTTTGGTCTTTCTGCATGTGTTTGAAATTGTAACAATTCACCATCGTGTTCCAGCTGTCTGCTGCTATGCCTCCCAGCCATTATGGACTCTCCTTCTAGAATCAGAAATAGCTTGCTCTCTTAAGTGTTTTTAGTCATGGTATTTTATCACAGCAACAGAAAGTAACTAGTGCAGTCATTATGAGAAATCAGTAAAGTTAAATCAATCAAAGGAAAAGTGGGTAGAGAAAAACACTTCAGAAAGGAAGAAATCCAAACCACAGCCCTATTAATATAGAAATGTAGTAAAATTCCTAACATTACATATTTCCTCTTAAATGAATACATATATTTAATTTATTGCATATTTGTATATCAGATAACAATGCCAATGGTTTTTTTTCTTGGTAGACTGATGAGTTCATTGGGGTTGTCAACAGAAACACAGTTGAGGGATTATAGGAGCATTAGTTACCACAAGGCAGCTGTATCCCTAAAATCTCACCCCATAAACCACAGCTACTGTGAGTTTATGCATATAATTGTCAGGTGATGTCAAGAACACACTCTTTTACTTCACTCTTCCTGGACATCTGGCTCTCAAAATCATTATGCCCTCTTCTCTGTGATGCTCCCTGAGCCTTGTCAGGTGAAAGGGATGATGTGACCAGTAGTAAATTAGTATGTTAAGTACCTTCCACAGAACAAATAATTTTTTTTTTTTTGGTTGGGTAGCTGCATTCATCTATGGGTAGAGAGATGCCAATTTAGAAAGAAGTTTGATACTATGTCCATTTCACCCCTGGTGTTTGTGAGCTCTCCAGTCATGGGCTCTTGGCCATATTTATAGTAGTAGGCATGCTTTCCTCTTGTGGAGCAGGCTTTAAATTCAAGCAAAAAAGTTGTTGGTTACTCTCATAACATTTATGCCACTATTAAGCTATTGGACATATCTGGCTATGCTGGTCATTATTGTCCTGATCAGAACCAACTTGATTGCTCCATGTTTTGTGATCAAAGTTTGTGGTATTTTCAGAAATAGGATCTTTACTCAAAGTTCTGTGGGGTAAAGAGCAATGGACAGAATCTGTATTAGCAGGAGAAGAGGATTCTGGGAACCTCTAACATACCTGAAATAAGGTGTCTCTGTGACATCTACTTTTATCTGGGGATCTCCACAACAACTCTGAGGTAGGTATTTCACATTTGGTACCGAGCTTTTATCTGACAACCTAAGGCTGAGAGAAGAATTATCAGTGGTGTATGGTAATTCTAACTAAATGCAATATAAATATATAAAATATTTTTCATATAAAATATATCATAATATAATTTTATAAAGTATTATACATGTTTACTTAGAAAACACAAAATAATGGGTTTCCATCGTCTTTTCAACCTCCTCATGTGTCCTGCTTTTCCATCTTTCTCCCCATTTTTCTCCTTGATCTGAGTTACTTCATCAATACAGTGTTTTCCAGCCCTATCCACTTACCCCTCAATTTCATTTTTCTCTACAGGTGAATAAACTTCTATTGCATATATGTACCACACTTTTATAATTCCCTTGTCAGTTGACAGCTATCTAAACTCTTTCCTGGCTATTGTAACTAGAGTAGGGATAAGCATCCACAAGCATGGTTGGTGTTTCTCTAGTAGGAAATAGAGTCCTTTGGGTATATGCCCAGGAGTGGTGTACTTGGTTCATATGATAGATCTAGTTGTAGTCTCTTTCTTTTTTAAAAAAATGATTTATCATACTTATTTCCATAATGGCTACAGTAATGTGTACTTCTACTCATAGTGCATGAGGATTAACTGGAACTCTTTTACCCTCCAATGAGACTGGGGATTTCCCATTTTGAAAAATGGTTTGGCTTCATCTGATATAGCTCAAAGCAGATACATGTCTTATGATGTAGCAATCTTGTTAGTAGGTCTAGATGGTAGAGAAACTTTTGAAAGTTTTCTGGAGGATATGATAAGGATGTTCAGCAACTTTGCTTGAATTTGTTATCAACCACAAAAAAATATGTCCCAAATGTGTTTTTTCTTTATTGAAAGAATAAATCAACAAATTGGTCTTTACCATTATCATATCAGAATTCTATAGAACATGACAATACATACATTCTGCTGATGGCCATAAATATGGATAAGCTTTAAAAATAATAGCAAACAAAATAAAGTCAAGAAATGGAGCATAATTCAAAAGAATAAAACCATCAAAAGCTTTTTAGAAGAGGTTTGACACAGGAAGAGACAGTCTATAGAATGTGCAAAAATCTTTGCTAACCATTCACAAGGGTATTGTTGTGTATAGATTAATCTATAAAGAATTCCAGGCTGGAGAGATGGCCCAGTGGTTAAGAGCACTGACTGCTCTTCCTAGAGGTCCTGAGTTCAATTCCCAGCAACCACATGATGGCTCACAACCATTTGTAACGGGATCTGATGCCCTCTTCTGGTGTATCTGAAGACATAACAATGTACCCATATACTTAAATTAAATAAGAATCTTTGCTGGGAAGTAGTGGTTCAAGCCTTTAATCCCAGAACTTGGGAGGCAGAGGCAGGCAGATTTATGAGTTCGAGGCCAGCCTGGTCTACAGCCTGGAGTGAGTTCCAGGACAGTGAGGGCTAAACAGAGAAATCCTGTCTCAAAAAACCAAAAAAGAAAAAAAAAGAATTCTAAAAAAATTAAACGTCAAAATTATAACAAATTATTCAGTCAGTAAGTTGGCAAATGGATTTTGTAGACAGTTCTCCAAAGATGAACCACAGATGATCAATAAACAGATACAAAAATGTTCAACACCCTTAGCTATCAAGGACATGCAAGTCAAAGCTACAAGGAGATTACTCCTTACCCTAGTCACAGTGGCTATCACTGAGAAGACAAATGACAATAAATGTTGGTAAGGTTGTAGGGAAAAAGAAATCATAATGCACTGTTGATAAGAATGTAAACTGGGTGGTCACCATGGAAATCAAGAAGGAAATTCCTCTCAAAAGACAAAAATTAGAATTACATTATAATTCAGGTATACCATTTCTGGGAATAATCTTGAAAAATCTAAATTTATTTGCAACAGAGATACTAGTACATGTTTATTATTGAACTATATATATGAAATGTTTTAGCCAGCTGTAAAAAGGAAGTCCTGAGTTCAACTCCCAGCAACCACATGGTGGCTCACAACCATTTGTCATGGTATCTGATGCCCTCTTCTGGTGTGTCTGAAAACAGATACAGTGTACTCACACATAAAATAAATTAATCTTTAAAAAAATAAAATAAAAAACAAGCTACATGCTTCCATTATCCACTGTCACAGAATAAATAGTTCTCCTCTATAGAGGAGTAATGAGGGGACAGCAGTGAAAAGATCCAGTCAAAGCAAGACCAAAAAGCAACAGAGCAAACAGAATCTTCTGGTTCTGTGTCCAGCTTCTGGAACTTGTGGGTGGCATCATCTGGGGTCCAGTAGCCTTAAGAAACCCCTGGTCTGTAGTGTTTTTGCCCGTAGCAGTCAACTCTCCTCTCTTGTACCATCTCCATTACATGCCTGTAACTTTCCTTGGTAGATATCCCATGGTCTTGGCATCTCCAACCTGTTGGTATTCTTATTGCTATCTAAGCTTCATCTTTATAGCATCATAAATAAATCTCTCAGAAACTCTGTGCAGGTTATCCAATCCTGCTCCTTATTTCTGGAATGATGATGTAAGTCTTTATGACCCTCTACCCTTGTGTGTGCATGCCCACAAATCTAGGCCTGTCTGAATGAAACCAGGTTATGTAGTCTTGTGTAGCCTGACTCTCATGTACCACAGCTGTAGCATAGGCTCAGTGGAACTTGGTGGCTGGGAAAATGGTCTCTAGGGAGATGTTTTCCAACAGGTAGCTAAAACCCTAGGTTAGTTTTTCTCCTTCCAAGTGAATTTTCATTTTTATAGAGGTGGGTTAATGCCTTCAAGGTACCTTTCCGACTGTCCCAGTGTAGATCAGAGGTTTCTACTTAATTGTGTTGATGATGCAGGAGAGTTCCCACTTAGAGTCAAAAAAGGTATTTAAGATTCACAAAGACCCTTGACAGGCTTATATAGGTGATGCACAATTGTTGGAGAAAAGGAGAATTGTGGAGTTCTTGCAAGATGGACAGGCTGCTCTGAGGATGCAGAGTTCTTAAGTCATCTCCTCCACCAAGGTGTAGCTCTTTAGTGATTCAGCTGCCACAGAGACACCCACACTCATCTAAGTAACTTTAATAAAACTCATTGGCTCCCCAAGCTACACTTGGATGAAACTCTTTTCTTTGGTCTCTCCATGGTGAGACATGTCTGAGATGAACAGGCCTGGTGTTCCAATCTTTCCAAAATAAGTCAGGCAGGATCTTATCTCAAAACACAAACTCAACTAGTGAACCATACAACTGACCAGACAAACACACAAAGGGACAAAGGAGCAATCTCTGATTCTCAATTTCAATGCCAAAGGAACTTGCTAGAGAAACATACCTGAAACCATTTTGTAAAGCCTCCAGACAACGTCCACGCGGCCACTGAGAAGCCTAGTTATACTTTTCATCTTCTGGGAAAAAATAATCCCTCACTCACAACAGTTATGATTTAAGCCAATTTCTACAGTGAGGCAGAGGGCATGGGCAGAAATGCTAGGCACCCATGATTGAAACTATCCTCTTGGTGAGGAGGTGCATGTACTGTATTTGTATATTTGTAGTCAGTCCATTAGTTGAGGAAAGCAATTGATGAGTGGTCCCTCACAATGTTTTTCAGCTGCAACTTGTATATTTGTTGGAACGACAGGATTTTTCTATTTGATTTTGTTAGTCAAGAATGTTAAGAATCTGCCACATGTATGCCACTGTTCTAAGACTTGTAACTAAAGCACAGATTCTTTCCTCAAAGCATTTAGCATCTCCATAATGAGATATGATAAATGCAGCAGTATGGAAGCACAGTGAGAGAATTTAGTCTGAGGAGGTGGAGCTGGCCAGATGCCCAACGATCCATCTGCTTCCTGATCCTTCAAGACAACTTTGCACTTGCACTTTTGTCGGCTAGCCCCTTGTCTACACTGGTACACAGACAAGTGCAAAGCTTGCAAGGTTCCTCATTCACTGAACAATATGTTCACTGCAGCCTTCTTGCCTGTGAAAGGAGGCTATAAAGGAAATTGAAAGGAATTGCAGCACATTTCTCTCTCTCTCTCTTTTTCTCTTCCCTCTCTCTCTTTCTCTACACACACACAGACACACACACACAAACACACACACACACACAGACACACACTTATATACATGTATATTTGAAGTAAAGTTAACTAAGTAAATTGTTTAGAGATAGATTTATTGAGATGTAATTTAGATACCATGATGCAATTTCTGCATTTAAAGAGTGGAATTCTGTTTTTTGTTTGTTTGTTTGTTTGTTTGTTTGTTTTTGGCTAATATCCACTTATTAGTGAGTACATACCATGCGTGTCCTTTTGGGTCTGAGTTACCTCACTCATGATGATATTTTCTGATCACCAAACTGCAAAACTCAAGATGTCCTCATTCTTAATAGCTGAATAGTATTCCATTGAGTAAATGAACCACAGTTTCTGTATCCATTCTTCTGTCGTGGGACATCTGGGTTGTTTCCAGCTTCTGGCTATCACAAATAAGGCCTCTATGAACATAGTGGAACATGTGCCCCTGTGGCATGGTGGGGCATCTTTTGTGCATATTCTCAAGAGTGGTATAGCTAGGTCTTCAGGTAGATCTATTTCCAATTTCCTGAGGAACCTCCATATTGATTTCTAGAGTATCAGTTTGCAATCGCACCAGCAATGGAGGAGTGTTCCTCTTTCTCCACAACCTTGTCAGCATCTGCTGTCACCTGAGTTTTTGATCTTAGCCATTCTGATTGGTATAAGGTGGAATCTCAGGGTCGTTTTGATTTGCATTTCTCTGATCACTAAGGACTGAACATTTCTTTAGGTGCTTCTCAGCCATTTGAGATTACTCAGCAGTGAATTCTCTGTTTAGTTCTAAACCCCATTCTTAGATTGGGTTGTTTGGTATTTTGGTGATTAGCTTCTTGAGTTCTTTATATATTTTGAATATTAGCCCTATATTGGATGTGGGGTTAGTGAAGATTTTTTCCAAATCTGTAGATTGCTGATTTGTCTTATTGACTATGTCCTTTGCCTTATAGAAGCTTTCCAGTTTCAGGGATGGAAATGGAGAGGAGCCTGAGGAAAAGAAGGCCCAAAGTGGGAACCAGCTCAAGGGGAAGTCCCAAGGCCTGACACTATTACTGAGGCTAGAGAGTACTCACAAAAAGAGACCTATCACGACTACCCTCCGAAAGACCCCACAAGCAGCTGAAAGAGTCAGATGCAGATATTTGCACCAAACTGCAAAACTCAAGATGTCCTCATTCTTAATAGCTGAATAGTATTCCATTGAGTAAATGAACCACATTTTCTGTATCCAAAGACACAAACTATCCGATGGTGAAGGCAGAGTTTAGCATGATTATCCCTCAGTATAGAGCCCCATGCTTAATCATTACACAGACAGTCTCCCTGGTGTACCATAGCCAACAACTATCCCACCTTGCATCCTTTACAACAGACACAGGTGTTTCATTTGCCATTTATTCTGGTTGTTGGCTTTCTCTCTGGAGTTAAAGTAATCAGTTATGCCAACTGCAGCTCATATTTACAAAACTATGGAAGTCAACATTTTGTTCGTGAAGATATCTTCTGGGCCAGTTACCAGAAAACTCCAGGCCTGCATCTATAAGACTGACTAATACATTTGTAACATATTGCATAGAGACCATAGTTACTACCATCACCAGAAAGGCGCCATTATTTGATAATATATGAACTTGTCAGGCTAATGTGGAGTGAGAAGGTCTAACCAAGAAGTACTAAGACAGTCCTTCAACCAGAAGTAAAAGAACTCTAAGACAATGATACAGACACGTCAAATACTCCAGCCTCTAAATGCTGTGGCTGAATTACATTTAATACTAGTGTAAGAGTGGACATAAACATTAAAAATAATTCAAGCTAGTATGATAGTGGAGATACCATATTAATGGGATAAGTTGTGGCACTGATTGCTTAAAGTAGGCAGGGGAGAAAAACGTACAGAATATATGATTGAATCTAAATGATTGAATCTACTTGTTGTAAGCTTAAAAAAAAACACCAATAAGGACTGAACATCCCTTGGGCTTCTCAGGTTCTATGGACGATTCCTAGGATTTTAGCTTGTACTTGGTGTTCTTAGAAATGGAACAAAGAAGGAATGCTGTGTTTTTAATTAGCGGTTTGGGGGAAATCAAAGATGATTCCATGACAGTTAGAATAATTAACAATTTGTGTTCAGAAACTATCAAACATGAAACAAGGCTGATGGTAACAGGAAGGGCCTCGCAGACTTTCATCCTCCTGGCTTGTGGGCTCCTGCTGAGTTTTCTGGGATGGACCTTATTTTTGTTTTTGTCTGTGCTCACTTATAGAACAGGCTTGGTTTGTGCAGATCTGTTATTGTCTCACTGTGGGTTTGTCTGATGTTGGTGTTCTGAGAATTTGTGTGTGTGTGTGTGTGTGTGTGTGTGTGTACATGTCTTAGTTTTCTTATACATTCTATTGCATGGCAACAATAATAACTGTTTTGATGGCTTATTAGGATAAAAACGAAGACATGATCTCCCCACACTGCAGCTTGACAGCTTTCAGATAATTACTTGTTTGATGAATGATTGAGAGAAAATTGTTTCTATTTTTATGCTGTTAAAATATGATTTGTTAAATTGTGCATGCTGGGCATCTTGTGACCATAATATGATGATGGTCCTTGATGTGGCCTTGCTTCTGAGTAGCATATGACTGTGTACTTGTTTCAAGGGAGAAGTTTGGGTCTACTTTAGGGTGTCCTGAATCAGGACACCCTAGGGTTCTTATTTCTCCTTTAAATTCTACTTTGTCCATCTGAATTCATCCCAAATAGGAAGCTCCAGATTGCTCTGCAGATCTTGGAGCATGATTCTCAAGTCTGGATACACAGTGTAATTGCCTGGAGGACTTTGGAAGTTGCTGTTTTCTACATTCTACTTTTAAGGATTCTAATTTATTGACTTGGGCTGAGATTAGTCATTGGATTTTTTTTTAAGTTCCCCAGAAAATTCTACCTGAGACAAGAGTTTGAGAATCATTGATCTTTTTTCTCCACCTTTAATTTATTTGAGTCACTTAGAGAATTTCATTAGAATGCGGATTTGGATTGAAGGCATCAAGGGAAAAACCTGGGAATCTGCCATTCAGATGGACTCTAGTCCAAGGATTACACTCGAAATAACAAGGGTAAGAAAATCTCTTCCCATTAAGTTGAAATCTAGCCAGGTCTCTTAGTTTTTGTGAGACAGAATCTCAGTGTGTAGCTTAGGCTGGCCTGACACATATGGTGTATCACAGTCTCGCTTTGAACTCATGATCCCTCTGCCTCACCCTCTTTAGTGCTGGGATTGTAGGCATGCACTATCATGCCTAGCCGGTCTATATGCTTCTCAGTGGTGTTTCAGGTGAGATATTTTAGTGGAGTAAATGAGAGAGAAGGAGACAGGAATGTGGTCATGCAGACTGAATATTTCCACTACCAAAAGAACACAGCCAAGAGCTGGGATTTGCTGTATGTGTGTGCATGTTGAGGATGTGTTACTAAGGATGACTAGACTGTGTGTCTGTATCTATGAAGAGCAGGTTCTTCTGTTCCTGCTGGGATGAGTCTCCTCAAACAAAGAGCCTCAGTTTTAAAAGTAGTAACTCTTGGTGGGGTATGGCCTGGATATGTTTTCAAATTGTGCCATGTTTTATAGTTCTGTGCTGTGCAAACCAACCACACTGGTAAGATTCTGACTTTATAATCTCTGCAGATCCTATCAGATAGGAAGATACTCTCACTGTCTGGATGTCTGGCTGGAGATGCAGAGAAGATGCCTCCTACTCCCAGTGTCTTTGTCAAAGAAGTATCAGAGAAAGGTGTTGTAAGGCTCAGTTGTGGTCAGTAAGAAAGGACTTGATTGTAAGGCTCATTCATTGGATCTTGGAGAGATGCATACAGCTCTGATAACTGGGTCCCTTTTAGGTTTTGCAAAGCCCCTTTCCTAAGGAGACGTACTGATGGCTGATAGAGATTGCTAGGGACCTGATGTGTTGGTGTATAGCCTTTTTAAGGCCCCACTGGTGAAGAGTTGATAAGGTAACTTGTGGAAGTGACCAAGATAAGCATAGGTCTTAATTGACCAGGTGAAATGGGAGGCTTTGAACATTATGAATAATTCCAAATTAAGATTCAATGAAATGAATAGGTAGTAATAAAAGATAAATTATAAAAAGGCTACCAACTGTAAGGTTAGTTCATTCATGGCTCCTTGTTCTAGAACAGAGTACATTCAAAGTGGATATGGTATGGGGGTTGCTCGGTTAGGAGGTTTTGGAAAGGGGATTATGTATCATAGTTTTTCTTACTGTCTTTGCATTTCAGTTCCTTCACAAGGATAGGTGGGACAGAGATGATGGAAGTTACAGAGAAGTTGTAACATTTACAGGTCAGAGAAGGTGGAGCCAAGAATTTTGGACAAGAACTCAGTGTTGGACACAGGGTATTTCTCATGAAGCTATCCCTTAACATAAACTGAGTGTGTGTGATGGTCATTGTATGTGGATGTGCTCGTGTGGCATAAGGAATACCTCTTGTGAAGTGTGGACTTCAGCTGGGCATGACCTAATAATTTCTCCACCTAAAAGCAGAGTGATTGGTTGCTCCTTTAACGGGAAGCAGCTGTCTATAGCTACCTTTGTCCATCTTCCTGGAATCCTAGATGCAAATTTAGTTTCAAGTTAGGTAAAATAACTTCCAGTTTCCAAAGAGAAAATGTTATTGGAGACCTCAACAGGAGCCAGCATGGATTGCTGGGATAAATATAGATGACAGAGTTAATATGGTGCCATGTAACTCATGAAATGTTACTTGAAGCACTAAAGTCCATGCAGATCAGCAAATTCTCAAATGCACAGACTACACGGCATTGGGATGATGTGTACTCACTGGTTAGGGTTGATGATTTTAGACAGTTACTGGAGAATGATTGAAATGAAAACACTGCTATGCTGAAGAAGGTTGAAACTGAAGCCAGCCTTCTCTTAGCAGTAACACAAGACTGAAGGTTCTGAGGGGATCTTGGATGTGGACAAAGGATGAACAATCAAAGGCCTGTGATGTGAGAATAATTATCATACTTGATGGGGAGCATCATCCTGATTATTTACAGTCTGCCTAGCTGAAGAGAATATTTGCCATTTCATACAATTTCACCATGCAAACTCTAACAAAAGCTCTCAGATGTAGCACCTCATTTAATCCACTCTGTACAAAACAGTAGTCCTACCAGATACATTACTGTGGAATTGCTACAAACATGAGGAATGAAATGTCAAAACTTTTAGTTGTTAAGTTATTTGAATTTATCTAAAGTTTTAAGTACTTGAAGTACTTAACCCCACATAGTGAAATATTCTAAGAGGTTAAAACTGAATTTCAAAGATTGGATGATTATTAATCCCAACAGGTGTTATGCTCTTGTTTGTCTGTTTGAGACTGGTCCTAAAGTAGACCTTGAGCTCATTATTCTCCTTCCTCAGCTTCCTGTGTCTCCAGGTTACAGGAATATGATGCATTGCCGAGCTAGTTATTATTATCAAACTCAATTTGATGCGCAATTTGACACATTGTACAACATGACTTTTGAAAGGAATTTCCCAAGGAAGGCAAACCTATTTCTTTTTATTTTTGCTAAGAAGACTGAAATTGGTTGGGGAGGGTAGAGATGGGACTTGTTAGTATCCTTTTCTTCCCTGTTCTTTCTTTTCTTCCAGGAGATCCTGTTACTTTGCTCAGATTTAGACTAACCCCATTTGTACCTCACATAAGTCTCTGTAGAGACATACAAAATTGGGGAATGCTTGTTGTAGATAACCCCTAATACACTGGTAAAATGATGTACTACCTTGTTAGAAGTTACGGAAAGCAGCAACAATGGAACCAAAACCAGAGCTCATGTCTTTAACTCTTAAATCTGAGTCAATGTGCAATGCCATTGACCTATACTGGAAAATGGACCAAATGGACCAAGGTTATAAGGAAAAAGGTGCTTTGTTTTAAAAGAAAATAATTCTTAGAGGCCAAGTTTGCTTTATTCATGGGTCACTGTTGATTCAACTCTGTCAAATGTGGACCTGACCCCATTAACTGCTGTATAGATTCATTTTTATTTGATGTTGTTGTTTACACTTTTTCTCATCTGAATGTCCTGTTATAGTTTGTAACAATCAGATAGCTTGACAGACTGTCTATAAGCTTCTCTTTCTCTAATGTGTATTTGGGAGTTAGGATGTTTTGGAGTTTGATGATAATAATCTCAACTTAACATGCCACACACTGATCCTGATTAATAAGATACATTTAAAAAAAACTAAGAGGTTGGAGGTTTTGCATCAGAAATTTAAATGAATATTTGACAACCTCTCTTTTTATTGGCCCTTTGAGAATTTTGTAGTGTGTTTTAAAATAATATTTAATTCCATCCTTTTTCTCTTAGATCCACCTTTTCCTATCTACTCAACTTTGCGTCCTCTTTTTTGTTTTACTCATTAAGTTCAATTAGTATTATCCACATATTCTTGGATTTGTAGCTTTCCACTGAAAGCATGTCTGGTCTACCAGGGACTATACCCTTAAAGAAAACTCCCTCTTCCTCTCCTAGAAGCTACCAGTTGCCAATAACTTCAGTTGGTGTGGAACTTTGTATCCACTTCCATCCTCAATGCTGGAATTTGGTATAGTCTGAGATTGCATGACGGTTGTGCACGCTGTCACATGGCTATGGTTTCATGTGTGCAGCTACTCTACCATGTCTGGAGAACACTACTTTTTTTGTAGTCATCCATACCCTCTTGAATTTATATTCTTTTGCCCCCCTTTCTGCAATAATCTATGAGCCTTGGGAGAAGGGGATATTATAGCGATGTTTCTTCTAGTGCTGAGCATTCTGCAGTCTATTACTCTCTATACTTTGACCAGTTGGGAATGTTTGTGGTGATCACCATCTACTGGAAAAGGATGCATCTCTGAACAGGCTTGACAAATGAACTAATCTTTGGTGTAAAGGTGGGTTATTGAGAGTTTGTTTAATTTATCAATTTAATCAAATAGTACTACTACTACTACTACTACTACTACTACTACTACTACTACTAGGTTGTCCCCTGGGACCTATGACTTTTTGCACCATCAATTCTTAGCCAGAGAATAGGACTGAGTATAGGTTGCATCTTATGGAGTGGGACTTAAAGCTAATCATAAAATGGTTGGTTACTTCCATGATATGTGTGGAACTTTTGCTCTAGTGGGTCTGTCTTGCTAGGGAAATTATTAACTTAGCAAGGTATACAGCTGGGTAAGATTGATTACTTCTCTTTGGTAGTTTGAATATCACTATGGAAACTAGCCAACAAGGATGAAGTTTCCAGATCTGTACCAATTTAATATCTTCATATTCTGTATAGAGTATTACCATCAAGTTTTGTAGGGAAAACAAATGTAATTGGCAATAGCCTATTATGCTTAGGCACCCATGGGACCTCACTCCTCAACAACTCCATTCTTTTTTTTTTTAACTTTTATTGGATTATGATGAGAAAAGTTACATGATTTCAATTTATCTGAATTTGTTAACATTTAAAAACATATTTTAAGTAAATAGAATTAAATCATATTCTTGTTTCCCTTTTGTACCTCCACTCCTCCCAGAGACCCCCCTTTAATACCTACAATATCTTTTTTGTCATATTCCTTAAAATTTATAAAATATTATAACAATACAAATAAGTATTATAAAAGTTGTTTGCTATAAAACAACAATCAATTTAACAGTTTTATGTAGATGCTCATCTATAGCAATAGTGAGAATACATTTTTCTCAATATTAATTTTAAATAACTCCAAACATATTAACTGTATACTTCAAAATAATATATCACTACTTGTATTTTCCTAAATGAACATAAATATATAAAGCCTTTTTGTTTATTTTGTATTTCGTAGAGTTTAAAATCTTGGCTCTTACTGTGATACAAGCCCAAAATAAGAACAATTTTTAGACATTGGATTTCATTGTAATAAGGCTATACTTCAATGACCCTCACATCACCAAAGGATTTTACCTCCATTGTAGCTAAGCTGAGAGTTGATAGTTCTGCTGCACCAAGAAATGAATTGTAGGCTCGATTTTTGGATACAGACTTCCTGCTATGGTCAAAGCTATTTGACTTGAGTGAGTGACTTTTTTCTCAGGCCACAGAGAACAAGTTACATTCATTTAAGAAATGGTGTGTGTATTAAGATGGTCTATCCATAAAGTCATTCACCAACTGTTTCTATGAACAATGGTTCTGCTTGGAGGGTGGCATGGACATTGGGTGAGGGTAAGAATTTAGTTCATTAGTTGTGATAATTTGGAAAAGCATTCATCTCAAAGAAAGAGTAACTTATAAAGTCCTCTTCTTCAAACTTGATACAAGAGTTACAAACGTCAGGCAAAGCATTCAGTCTCACTCTTTGTTGTTTTCTTACAAGCCCCTTCCCAATTTAATTGTCTATTTTTCTTTTGGGTATATAACTACTTTTGAAATATATAAGCTGTTCTGAAAACCATAGTATAGTGTAAAGACATGAAATAAACAATACTACTAATAGAGAGGCTGAGATAGGAGAAGCAAGATTTCAAGACCCTTATGAACAACTCCATTTTTTTTTTTTTTGGTTTTTCGAGACAGGGTTTCTCTGTATAGCTCTGGCTATGCTGGTACTCACTCTGTAGACCAGGCTGGCCTTGAACTCAGAAATCTGCCTGCCTCTGCCTCCCAAGTGCTGGGATTAAAGACGTGTGCCACCACCGCTCGGCCTGAACAACTCCATTCTTACCACTGAGATTTTTATCTGTTAGACTATGGTGTACACTAGGTACATCCTCACCTTGTTACAGGTCAATCTCTTGCTTGCTTACACAGAATACACAGAATTATCACACGAATATTTTCCTCAATTCAGTAACCACTTGCTCTTTTGTGTGTTTTATGTTGATTTCAAGACCAAGGTTTAGGACATTAAATTTTCACTTTTCAAGCCAGGATTATTTTCCCTGTTGTTAAACCTAACATGCTATAAGGCATGGCAAATGCCATGAAGGAGACAGTACCAAGGCAATCTTCATCTTGGACTTACATCTCTTCTTCAAGTTACAAGTCACTCTCCTCTGTGTTTATAAAGTAGGTGTGAAGTCACTACCCACCCTTTAGAAAATCTGCAAATTAGGTCGCTTTTGGTTTCATATGGTTGGTACATATTACATAGTACTACACAGCCTAACCACCACTTCATGGGATGCCTTCTACAGTTTATAATTTTATTCTTATCAGAGGCCACATCTGTGCAACTCTTTTTTGATGTGACAGCTTTAGAAGCATGTATTCCACATACTTTTACTAAGCATCTACATGTGACTTCATTTTTGACAACCCTAAGTATGGTGGTTATTCAAAATATTATAAGATCAAATCTCTCATAAGCTAAAACCTGTGCATCATTCTGAGTAGAGTGATGATATCATGCAGCATCCTACTCGGTCCCATGCGGACCGTGTGTTCATGCCATGCATACTATTTACTTGTGTGTCACTTAGTAGCTATCTCAGTTAACAGATTAATCCTATATTATTGACTATGTTGAAATAACTTATGTAGCAGCTTATCAATACACTCTCATTCATCTTACTACACCTCATGACATAGGCATATAATCTTCTATCATCAAAAAGGAGAGTTTACAGTATAAGGTATGTTTGAGATAGGGTCTTCCTATGTACCCCTGGCTGGCCTGGTATCTGCTATGTAGTCCAGGCTGGTCTCAAACTCATAGAGGCCCACCTGCTTCTGCTTCAGCTTCTTGAGTGCTAGAATTAAAAGGAGCTTCCGTGCCAGACTTAATAAGATGTTTTGAAATAATGTGCTTGCACACACCTTTTATTATAGTTAATTGTCTAATTGTTCTGTTTTATTAACAATTCTTATTGTTAATCTCCTATTTAATTATAAATTAAACTTCCTCTTAGGTATACATATGGAATACAGCATGTACAGGGTCTGGCATGATTGTAGTTTCAGGCATCTACTGGTGTCTTGGAATGTACTCTCTGAGAATGAGGGGTTGGTGACGAATCATATAAAAGGATAAAATATCATGGAAATTATAAAGAACAATAGATTTGCCAAGTGCCTTCACAGATCTTGGAAAAATAGAAAGACAAGGATGATCTTGTAAAAAGCTCACTTTATGTAAGGGAATGGTGGGCTGTACTTTTGCAGGAAGCTGGAAACTGAGGGACACAGTCTGGGAGAAGTTTGCACCAGGGATGAAGGACAGTTTAGAGCAGTATAGACTAGGAAGTGAAATCATAATCCAAGCCCAACGAAATGTTCCTAGAATGGTCCTGAACTTGTGATCAGTAACTTACTGTCAATTCTGTGGTTTAACTTGCTGAAGTTTCATGTACATTAAACGAGGTGAGTAACAAAGTAAGCATCAAGGGGAAGATCATGCGACAGAGCTCCAAACAGCTTCCTACTTGTTCACAACAAAGGAATGAGGAATCCTTTCTTCAAAAGAATGAACCACAGAACGGACATGGCTTTTGATCTTCCTATTATGAAAAATATCTCAGGAAAGTATAGAATGGGCTCCCAGACAGACACACGAGATGGTACCTTGACTGTGGACATAAAATCTACACTTGATCTTAGCCAAAAGGCTGAGAAGCGATGGACATAAAATCTAAGGCTGACAACATTTGCCTGAAATTTGATTCTAAGAGTTACAAAAAATAATAAACACCCATGAGGTCAATACAATCTAGAAGAGGACTTGGGACTGATGCTTGGTGCATGAGTCTGTGCCAGCCTCCAGTAAGAGTGGAAGTTGTGCTTGGAATTGGATCTCCAAAGTGCTGGTGTATTGAGTCTCCTTACTGTCTTCCAGCTCCTTGTATGGAATCCTGTAGTCATTCTCTGGCAAGTTGGTTGTACTTTTGGATTAAGTTCATCTTTTGAACCTTATCTGAATGCTGTTTGCTTGGGTTTCCAAATTGCTCTGGGTGACATCTGCTTGTCACCAGCAAAAGCCACAGGACAGTGGGGTAGGTTGCCTTGCATAGAGCAGACAGGTAATTGCAGCCTTAATTTTGTTTTGTTTTTGGAAAGATCCAGGTGTCCAGCCTCTTTATCTCACAAAAGAACCTTAATAAATGTGGGAGTGTTGGCAGACGAGCTGGCCCAGTGGGCAGTCTGCCCATCAGATGTGCTAGCCTTCTGCTATTGAAATAGTGCCTCCCGTGGAAGGCTCACACATCAGGAATTCTCGGCTGCTCCAAGCGCCCCAACAGCTTCCAAGCTAGGAGCACAATTAGAGACACGGAGACTTCTCAGCAGCCAAGACACACAGTTCACCCTGGAAATTCAATTCTCAACAGAAAGTACCCAAGCCATGTGAACGTAAAAGTCTGCCTTCTTGTGAAACCAAACTGCCCAGAGCTGGGAGCACTTGGCTGTCGGTAGGAGTACTTCTGATTTGAAGAACTGACTGCTGGAAGCTATGCACAAAGAGAATAAAACTGGTTATCTCGAATCCAGCCTCATACTCTTCCCCTTTCTAACCGTCTTGCTTTGCTGTAGACATTTTCAAATTGGAGTCAGATGTGGAAGAAGCAGGACTCAAAAGTAGAGTAGGCCCAGGCTTGAGTCTGGTCTGAGCATTAGCTCAGAAAGCTGTCTTGAGAAGTTCTGGAAACGTGTGGAGGAGTGAATGGCTCCGGGACAATCAGTTAGAACAAGGGGCATCCGGAAACAGGCAATAGAGGAAAGTTCAGAAGTTAGAAAGTACCCAAGAGAAGGTCTGCTTTGTGCAGGGACTAGAATTAGTGGGTAGAACTATATAATTCCTAAGCAAAGTGAGAAGTGAAAGGGGTTTCCAGAAGGGAATAAAACCAGTGGACAGATTTAAACTTAGTTAAGGACCTATAGTTCCCTGGAAAAATCATCATTCTACTCCTTTAGGACCCAAACAAAATGATTTCAGGTACCATATGAGCATAGCACACAGCAAGTAATGCTTTTCTTATTGACAATTAGGAAGGAGCTGCTACAGAACACTCCTAGAAAATAAGAGTATGGAGCTAGATCTATATAGACTTGGATCAAACAGACTTGATTCTCAAATCCTTTTGAGGGTATTCACTTTCAAGGCATTAGAAGCAAACTGCCTTGGACTCACTGTCCTGATTTGTGCCAGGATCATGGATGTCAGCTCTGAGGGGACCTGACTTCAGTGAACTTAACTGGAGTGGGACAAGTTCTCTATTCTCTGACTTTCTGCCCTCTAGGATTTGCAAGAGTAGAGACAGTTGTCACTGGAACCAGCCTGGAAGAAACAGCTGGGTCCTAGACAAGTCAGAGTTCTGGCTGGGTGGAAGTATGCACAGCCAGTAAACATAAGTTTTCCAGAACTTGGCCTTAATTAGGAATCGGTAGTGGAGCCAGTATGTTTAAAAACAAAAGCAAAACCAAAAACAAACAGAATCCAAGGACAGAGAGGGCTAGCCTAGGAAGCGCAAGGTTCTGGGAGACAATATATATTGGTTTAGAAGAAATGGTTTGCCTTTATCCAATTGAGAGAATCCTGGGTAGGAATCCGATACTCAGAGAGATTGGGGCTAACCTGGTGAAATAAGGAGCAAGGGGATGGCTGGTGTGAGTGTTTTTCTGAAAGAAAAAACTCTGAAGCCTTCTGATGTCAGCAATTTTTTTCCCAGGGAGCTCCTGGGTGGGTCTAGAAGTAGCCCCCAAATGTAAAAGACATCACTGGAGATGCAGGGTCTCTTGTCACATATTTGTTAAACATTTATCTACACAGATAGTTAGGAAACAATGACAATGAGGGACAGCCAGAATGATGTATCCAATCTAATTTGAGGGCTGAAATAAAGTTTCAACAGGGTCCTGCTGTGTATTTTGGGCAAACCACCAGCATTCTAAGACGTCCCTGTCCACCTAAATTCTATTTGATTTGATCCTATGCTAAGTGACTTCCTTCTACTCCCAATTTATTGCCGTCCCATTCCAATCCAGCTTCTTTCATGACTTGAACTGTGCCTGCATGATAATGAATGATAAAAAGGCAACCTACTGACTGATTCAAAGTTCCATGAGTGTGCATCCTGAGGGACTAGCCTAGTGAACTATCAATCGATGAAAAGTTTGTTGTACATCTCCTTTGGAAACCTATGCTCTCATTTGAAAATGCACTAAAGGTTGCAGTGAGTTGATATGCCTCTGTTTAACCTGAGATTTCTAGCGGCTTGCTACAGAAACAAATTTATGCTTATCAGTGATCCATGTGGTGGTTGGGTGGGTCTAGAAGTAGCTCCTAAATGTAAGTGGGTAGACTGAAAGAGGCACTTTTAGTAAAAGCGTTGTATTGCTGGAGTTCTACAGGTACAAAAACCTAGGGGAGTGATTTTCAATGTAAATGAGTTTGGGCCTACGACTAACTCAAAGGATGTATTTACAGGATGAACGGGAAGCTTTAGAAGGATAAGATGCATTTTTATTATTGGCTTTAAATCTCAAGGTTAAACAACATTAATGGTTTCACACACACACATACACACACACACACACACACACACACAGAGGAAAGCAAGGTAGTAATTAACAAGTGCTAGGCTTGATTGAAAGGCAGCAGTTGTAGTCAAATCAAGAGTGTCTGAGGGTGGGGAGAGCATCAGGCCTTGATGTGTGGCCATGAGTGGGATCTAGAACAAACCTTGTCCTCATTAGAAAGACTCAGAGTGAGGTCACGAGGAACCTTCTGGGGAGATGTTTCAAGATGAGTTTGTGCTCTCAGGACAGAGTTGAGAGTAGAATCCCGGACCTAGGAGCACAAATTCTCAAATTAGAATACTGTGAAGGACTTAAAGAAGTAAAAAGCTAAAGCACAGATCCAGCCTCTCACATGGAGGAAGCCTGTAGCTAGCACTAGTCCAGGCAATATGGAAGATTCAGTGGTGTGTCTGAAAAATTTACAGAGAAAAAAGGCTGGGGACTTACAAGTTTATTCTTAACTAAATGTTCAGTGGTTACCTTTATAATCAATTCATGTTAAAGATCATAGGAAGACGCCAGTAAATAATTAGGTTTAAAGATCTCTTCAGTGGACACTTCTGATTCCATTTATGCCATCCTATAAACGTGAAGGATGAGCGAGGACACCTAGTCAGAGCTAGCAGACATTAGTGTCATTTGCATGGCACAATATGGTCTTGCTTGTGGTTTCTTTTCATGTTTCAGATTGTAGTGCTATATTTATTGCTCTCTGTGAGTTTTGAACATTTTTTGATTATTTCCTATTTGTAGAACAAATTTTTAAAAATATTCTGTTCAGGAGTTGGGGAGATGGCTCAGCTGCTAAACTGCTTGCTGTACAAGCATGGGAGCATGAGTTTGAATCCTTGGAACCCACATAAAAGCTGGCCCCAGCCACACATGGTTGCACGCCCCATGCTGAGGGGGAGGAGTGGAGATAGGCAGCTTCCAGGAGCTCTTTAGACACTCAATTTAGACAAATCAGCAGCTCCAGGTTCAGTGAAGGACCCTTTCTCTAAAATCAAGATAGGGAGTGATAAAGAAACGCATGCTAGGGGGCTGGTGAGATGGCTCAGTGGTTAAGAGTACTGACTGCTCTTCTGAAGCACCCTGAGTTCGAATCCCAGCAACCACATGGTGGTTCACAACCTACATAATGAGATCTGATGCCCTCTTCTGGTGTGTCTAAAGATAGCTACAGTGTACTTACATATAATAATAAATAAATCTTTAAAAAAGAGAGTATTTTCTGCTCCTTTCTCTGTCTCTGTCTGTCTCTGTCTGTCTATGTCTGTCTCTGTCTCTGTCTCTGTCTCTGTCTCTGTCTCTCTCTCTCTCTCTCTCTCTCTTAAATCTTTTTTTAAAGGAAAGAAATCCATGCTTGCCACTCTGACCCCATTTGCCTGCATGTGCTCTTGTGAATGTGCATAGCACACATATACATTTTCCTGTCCAATCTCTTCTCGCAATCTCTTCTCCCTTGTCCATTAAAAATAGTATGTGAATTTTTATTCTTTTCTTCCTTCCCTCTCTACCTCCTCCCCTTGCTTCTTTTCTTTTTTCTTAGATGCCATCTTTGATGAAGAGCCTCCCATAGCACGTTTTACTTATTCTATCTGCAATTTCCACACCAGAATATCTCTGTACCTTAGACAGAGATTTCTTTCATTTTCATTTTTCCCTATTTAAAAAAAAACAATTGAAGTAGGTAGATGGGTGACATTTCATTTCTTTTTACATCAAGAATCAGGACTATAGAGGGAAGCAAAGACTTATTAAAAGGCACATGAGTGGTTCCTGTGAGATTTAAGACTACAGTGTAATCAGAAGATCTGTGACCCAGGTTCCTGTAGTTATTGGAGGCTAGAATGTCTGAAATGAAGGGAGACCCAGATCTTAACAATCAGAGGCACACCTCCACAGCCAGTGATTGTCTGGTTTTGGGATATTTTGGGCAGCATTCGGGGTGGCAAGGTCTCCACATCATGTCTCACCATTTATCCCAGCAGCCAGGCAACACATTGTCAGATTCGCCCTAGGTAGAGCACTAGCTTGGCCACACAGATAAGAATGATCCCTCCAGATAGAGTTTTAAGTCAGCTCTGTGGGACACAGATGTTAACTGTCATCTGTCAAGGAAGCACGGAGGAATCTCAGTACTCTTAGTTATATTTGGAGGTGACACAAAGTGACATGTTAAATCCATAGCTTTTGGAAAGAATGTATTTCAGTATCAGTAAAGGCTACAGGGCACCAGACTGAGATTGTGAGTGCTTGCCATCTCTTTACAGTAGTTGTGATGAAACTGGTTACACAGTATAGGACCTGAACTCAGTCTGCATTCTATAGTTTTGAGATAGTAGGTCAGAGTCTAGTTACTAGCTACAATTACTTAAGTGAAATGTATACACCACATACAGTTTTTGATGGCTGATTTTATGAAAGAGATGGTATCAGGTTTCTGTCTTTTCCATGGCTATTTTCCTTAGCTAGCACTCTTTTTCTGCTTGCGTCTCAGTACAGTATGTTTTTGTCAAGTTTACTATATGTATCCTTTAGATGTTAAATATGCTTGGAAATTAATTGCCCTTATGGAAAACATGAGGTGGTCTTAAGTCTAGTAACCATCTCTGCAGGAGAGAGGATGGGCTGAGGAGTTGGCTTGATCTCAGCCCAGGAGAAGGCTAGGCAATAAACAAGAGAATGGCAGTGCTCACACCAGGGAGCCCCTGGTGTGTCTATCTTAGCTTGAGTGTCCCAGAGTAGACTTCAAAGCAAGAACTTGGGACTAAATCTTCATTTCTGAAATGATTCTAGGAAGGAAGTTGTGATGTGAGACAAGAAAGCCAGAGTTTTATTGAGTGTGTTTTGACACTGGGCAGCCGGATCTGCTCCTGCTGGGACCATCTGCATTGCTCAGCACAAGGGCAAGGAAGTTAGGTAGTCTAACCCTCCAGGCTTGTTCATTATTGTATGTGGAAGAGAGAGTCAGAGGCTTTTCCATGTTTGGGGACTGTGGGGTCCTTGTGTGTCCTGTAGGGTGAGCTGAGAACTTTTCCTAGAATTAGGAAGTCCTTGGCGCTCAGAATCTAGTCCCAGAGTTCTCCAATATGCTGGGGAGACTGCAAAGTCACTTTCCTGACTGGTTTAGGCATGATAGGATATTTAGCTGATTCAAAGACTGCTGAACATGATGCTGAAAGTAACTGTCCCATTGCTGTGGGTGAACACCCCAGAAAGCCACTGATGTCAAATCTGGGCAGTATGTAAAAGATGGGTGAAATACTACAACTTATTAATCATCAGATAAGCCTTTTCCCCCACAAATAACTCAGAGAAAACTATAGACTTATGATTTGTTCACTATTTATCAATAAAGTCTTTCTGGTTTGGCAGTATGACAGCCTAATAACTTTTAACTGTGTTTCTATAAAAGCAACACTTGTTTTTCTTTTCTTTTCTCTTTTGGCATTGGGATACATTTTCAGTGGACTTGGAGGAGGACAGGCTTGATGAAATACATTCAATATATTTCCAATGGTCTGCCTTGTCTGACTCTGTCAACATGTGTATGGTCATTTTCATTTCCAACTTTTGTATTCTTCTGTTTCCTTCCCACATGTGTAATAAGAGCATGCATAAAGTATACATTTTAAATATGCACACACAACATATCAATAAGGATTCAGCCAGGAAGGCAAGAGACACTTATGTTGTTTGACATAGACAATTTTTAATATATGGAACTTGTTAAACAAAAATTAGACTTAGAATTTGTTAAAGAAACAAAAGCTCTTATAAGCAACCACTCTCTTGGGATATGAGAACAAAGAAAGGACCTGGGTTAGGAGAAGGTTAGAGGAGAGATCCTGCAGAGCTGGACTTAAGGGAACCTGAGACTAGTGTTAGTGTATGGGACAAAAATAAACTCTTAAAACAGAACTGAAGGATGGGTTCCTGTGTTAGCTAGTTTTATGTAACTCGATAAAAGCTAGAATCATCTGAATGGAGGGAACCTCAATTGAGAATGTGTTTCCATGAGATCCAGCTGTAGAGTATTTTCTTAACTAGTGATTGATGGGGGAGGGCCCAGTCTAGTATAGGTGGTACCATCCCTGCGCTGGTGGTACTGAGTTCTATAAGAAAGCAGGCTGAACAAGCCAAGGTGAGCAAGCCAGTAAGCAGCACCTCTCTATGGCCTTTGAATCAGTTCCTCCTCTCTAGGTTCCTGCCCTGCATGAGTTCGTGTCCTGACTTTCCTGAGTGATGGACTATGCTATGGAAATGTAAGCTAGATTAACCCATTCTTCTCTAATCTGCTTTTGGTCATGGTGTTTCATCACGGCAATAGAGACCCTAATCAGGACAGCTCCTAATCTGCTGTTAAGTAAAGGAATAGGGATGGGGGATGCCCAGTGAACCTCATGCCAACAGAGAGGCAGAACTTCCTTCTCTTCTTGTCTTAAGTCTCTCTCTAGTGTACCTTACTGATCATCCTTAAAGAGAGATTACTCACAGCAACAGAGAAATAGTGTGTAGAGTACCAGCTCCAGGACCCAAGACAACCATTCTGGGGTAGCTTAGAGGTAAACCTCTGCCTCATAATGGCCATCATCAATACATGTAGGGTCGAATCATACGGAATCTCTGATGTCCTGTTAAAAAATATCTTTTAATCAAGAAAATGGTTTTTCTTTTCTCTTTTTTTCCCCTTCCTTTCTGGGGAATGGACTCAGTGTCTCGAGTGTGCTAGAAAAGTGTGCCATCATTGAGACACATTCCTAGCCCTTTGAGATAGATTCTTACTGTAGAGGCCAGACTGCTCTCAAACTCACGACCTTTCTGATCACAAGGGCTGGAATTACAAAAATGTGCTACTACATCTGGATAACAATGTTGTTTGTTTGTTTGATCAGCAGTTTCCTATCTTTGAAACAAATCCACACCTTACTTGATATAACTAAGATAGATTTTTATATCTTCATAGACTTTCCTGCCTTAAACATGTATGTGCACACACATACAACTGAACTTTTAAGCAGAAGAGAAATACTTTTACACTTAACTAGGTCAAAGGATGCTGACCCCACTATCTGATTGAGATAGAGTCTATCTAATGTCAGCTTCTCAGTGAAGGGCTTTCACCCTGCATCCAAATAAATTATGTTGGCATGGTTTTGTTTGGCATCTTTTTTTTTCACTCTGTATGGTATTTTTGCATCAAGGATACATCATTAATTCTTCCTATTAATTCTTACCTTCACTGCGTCCTATTGAGTCTTCAAGGATCCACACTGGCACATTCCAGAAGTAAGGTTCACTGAAGCTCCTTCATCACGTTTAGATAAGAAGAGGAAATACAAGACAGTGATGCTCAATGGTAGAAGTACTTGCTAAGCAAACAGGGAGCTTAGACCCAATTCCTGAGAAACACACACACACACACACACACACACACACACACACAC
>JADRCD010228424.1:11230-54173 GCA_019843815.1 Montemys delectorum | reverse complement strand
AGGAAGCATACCCAACCCACAAGACTAGCTACAACCGGCTCTGTCACTAAAGTTTTGATATTGATATCCATTTCATCCAAGCAGTATATTTCACATAACTGCAAATATTAGAGGCGGGGCAGAGCTTAGATCTGAAAAAAAAAAAGTGTTAACTTTAAATGTCTCTCTACCCCTGAAGATACTGACGCTTGCCTTTGTAATGTTTCTTCTAAGTCATCCTTTAAATGAAAGAGTATGAATGATTAAACCTTATCTGGCCCCTTTGTACATAACAGTGTTTTCCAAACGTCTTCATTCTGAACATACTTAATGCAGCCTGCCTTCCGGGAGGGAGCAGTTATATTACACAGCAGGGTTAATTACTCCCCTAAACTTACAGGCACACACCCAAAATAAGCCTTTTCTGTCTGTATAGTTTCTATACAGCAAACAACCAGGCCTGATGGTCCAGGACTGTAATCCCAGCTACCATGGAAACTGAGGAAAGAGTATCACAAGTTCAAGGGTAACCTGGGCAACTGAAAGAACCGGTGCCTCAAACTGTAAAAATAAAAGCAAGACTGTGGGTATAGCGTAACAGTAAAGTGCTTATCTGGGAAGCATGAAGCCCTATGCTCATCTCCCAGTTGGGGTTGTAGAGTAGGGAATAAAAGTAGAGCACGCATGTTATACTTTTAGTAGTATGCAATCTTTTGGTAGTATGTAATAGTTTGTTTCTGGATTTGTTTCCATCTCTCTCAAAAACCTTCAGCATGCCATTAGCCATGGCTACAAAAAGTCCTAACTATTGCCATAGAGTTCATTGCCAGGGATACTCAGGTGACATAGGTCTTGGATTCTTGACACACAAATTCCTCCGTAGATCTGCCCTTAATGACATGGCAGCTCCCAGCTCCATGAGTGAGGACAAAGAGAAAACAGAAGCAATCTGTAATGCCGTGTGCAGCCTACCATTGGGACTCTCACACCCTTGATAGCCCATGGGTTGCAGGTCAGTGAGCAGAAGAGTGGACCAGCTACATGCAAGGACCAGGAAGGGAGGACCAATGGCTGCATCAGAATACCTATAGCAATTCCAAGGTATTTGCAGAGATAATCACACACTTCACACACATCTCACTGCTAGCCATCTTTACAAATGGAACTCTGGTTAAATTATTTGAATTTTGTACAGAGCTGTGCTGTAAGAAAAAAATCTCAGTTATATTAAAAGCATACTTAACTATAACTTGTCAAATATTTGACAATCAACAAATCCGTGCTTTTAAAACAGCCAGAGAACACAGCATATTTTATACAAGCAAATTACCTATCAGTATAAGCTACATGCTCAAGTGAATAAATACAAGAAGCAAGGTATTAGATGGAGGGAAAATTGTATTGTAAAAGTGAACTGCATGAGCTTATTATTTTCCTGACAAAGTCTGCTATAGCGCAGGAGGACAGAAATCCATTTGGTAAAAAATCAGGTTATTAAACCTAATATATAGAATATCATGTCAGAAAAGAAATGTGTGTGCCTGGAAAAAAGGACTGGAGGGATTTCCATCAACATGTGCCGTACTCTCCTAACTGTCCAGGCTAGGCTGCGTTGCCTTCCCTATTCAGTGTGTGTTTTTATCTCTGGAGTGTAAAGAGTACATGTAACAGTCACATCAATGAAAAAGATATTCATAAAATGCCCGTTATCTTTTTTTAAAAAAAAATCTGGTTCACATGAAAGGTACTTCTGTTCCCTTTGGAACATTTTATTTGCTGCATATAAATCATTCTTCCAATTCCAGAGGACATCAGACACCTGCTCTGGCATTTACTCTAAGACTGTTGGAAGCTAATTGTGAATAGATGAAATAAGAGGGGAATTTCATTTATATTAACTCACTTTTATGTTCAATGTGGTCAAAGGTAGAGGCATGCCTCTTTCTGGTCCATAAAATATGGATTGCTATTTCCAAAGTACATCAGCAGCAGTAATAGCCACTCCCATTTAGATGGTCATATAATCTTATGAAATATCGACATGATAAAATAATACGGCCAAAAAAATAACAACAGGGCATGCATTTTATTGACAAATAAATGCATGGGCTTAAATTGCTCATAACACATTTATATCTGATTGACATGTTATCCAAAAAAAAAAAAAAGTACAGATCGAAGCCTTCTGAGATCAATAATTTCAAAATAATTTTTCAGCACAGATAAAAATACAAATTCAATCTACCTCTGTTTCATATTGGAGTTTGTGCCACCTTGACAGTTACATTTTATAGCAAACTGTACTTTAATTTTATATTCAAACCTTTTCTGGGTTTTCTTTGAGAATTCACTTTTTAATATATGATACTTCCTGGCTCAATTCAGGTTTTATTCACTTCTAGATACTTCAGGAAGATAAATAACTGACATCCTGTGCCATTTATGAGTGACATAGTGCCTATAACGTAAGAAAATAAAACAGGTAGCCAGAGATATAGACTTGTTTTAGAAATAAATATGTATCATATGTATAAGCAATAAAATAACAGCGAGGTAGATATTGTCATAAAATGCTTTCCTATTTTACTAAGAATAAATTATGTCAGGTGATATATTGTGAGGGCATATACATTTAAAGGATCAAATACTTTCATTGGAATGCCTAATCTAACCACGAGTACACGTAAGGCATTGGAGTTAACTGACATGTGTTAGTCTTGTTGCAGATTGAAGCTTTTAGTTAACACTCACCATGACTTATTTCACTTTGTGACTAAAACATTGTAAGTCATCACAACATGACTAAAATGAAAATACAACCTGAAAAGCAAAAGCATGTCTGTGGAGCACTTAATAGTTTTTCCAGTTCGTAGATTATGATCTATGTGAGCATTTTTCAAGCAACCCCAGTGAACTTTTCTAGGTGCCAAGAACTTGTCCTACCTCTTCAAGAATTTCGTTAGTTCTTGTAATTCCTTGACCAGGCAGAAAACACTATCTACAAACTCCAGATGAAGGCATGGCAGACTGGATCCCAAACCTGGACTCTTAACTCCTTTAACCCAGGAAATTCGTTAAGTCATAGGTTTAGATCTGAATATGGAAATAAATCTGTTCTTCTGTCTATTCTCAATATACACTAAATCACTAGCAGAAGAAAATCAGTTGCCCTATAATTTCATTCATTTCTGACACAACGTGGAGATAGTGTCTGATCTTGTAGTTTGTAAAAGCATTGGTCCCACAGAATTATTCTCCCTTTTGGTGTCAGTGACAAGTCTAGATTGTGACTGACCTATACAGACTGATTAAAATTTACAGATTCCCAGGAGCCCCCATCCAATCAAATTGGTTTGCTTGCTAGAATGTCTCAGAGCATTGTAAAGCTATGCATTTACCTTTTTTATTGCTGTAAAAGGGTGTAACTCAAGCCTAGCCGGGTAGAAGGGATGACTAGGACAAGGTATATGGGACAGGTAGAGTGTCCATGCTAAAACTTTAAGCCAACCTCCGTTGTAGAGGAATCCAAAAGCTCTTTGCATGCTATCCCTTTGAGTTTTCTATAGAATCCTCATTGTACAGGCAAGATTGATACTAAATTATCAGCCTTCAGTGAGCAACTTCAGCCCATGTCCCATGATGACATCCAAGACCCCTCATTTGTGGTTACCAGCTTTTAGTTTACAAAAAGACGCTTGTCATTTCAGATACTTTAAAGAGTTTTAAGAAGCTGTGTGCTATAAAAGGGGAACAGAAAATAAGACTTCTTACTATGTCACAATAGAAGACATATTTGTTTCTCTTAGTTACTCTCAAGTGAAATCATTTATATACACCAGTTCACTTGGTGGCAAACTCTAACCCTAAAGGCAGAAACAAACTGAGAAGAATAAAAGTGTCTCAATAGGAGCCATCTGGCAAGGATAGTTTCAAATAAATAATCTCTGTATTCTCTAGATCTGACTACAAATAGAGCAGCTATAGGGATGGTTACAGGTTGGAAATTAGATTATTTCAAGATAGCCAAACCCTGCTGTTCCTTTGGTGTACACAGAAGTAACTTTGCCTGGCAAAGATCTAACCAATCCCAATGTGGTCATTTAATTGTCCCCAGTCAATAAGGATTTTTAACTGACAATGGGATCTAAAGGTAAATCTGATGGTTACAACTCTGCTCCTACAGAATCAGGAGCCTCTTTCAGCTATTGCTTTATAGAAGAAAACGTAGCCCCCAAAGAACCCAAATTTCTCATGGATCCTATTATACTACCAGACTCGGAGCTTCCCAATCTTACAGCTCCTCCACAAGATGAGATAACATTCATTCTTTTATAAAAGAGTTTTTTTTTTTAAATGTAGGTTTTCATTAATTGCTTCTAAAAGCATCACATCTTTCCCAGTGGTTACCAAGTAACTGTCACATTCTCATGAGCATTCCATGTCTATAATTCCAGTGTTGGTACTGTAGTGACAAACTCTGAAAACTCCCAGGTCCTCTCACTCAGGCCTGCAGATGGAACACAGTGCTCCACATTGCTCAAGGTCTAAGAAATAAGTTGCAATGACTTGTGTTGATTGTCAACTTGATAAAACATAGACTCATCTATGGGATGGACCTTTTACCATGCCTTTGGGGAATTATCTTGGTTGCATTAAATGAGGAGGGCAGACATGCCCACTCTGGTTGGCACCATTCCATGGATGAAATCTTTAAGAGTTTAAGTGGCAAAACAGAGCTGAGCAGCATACATCATAGTTCACTGCTTCCTAATTGTGGATGCCATGTGACCATCTGCTTCAATCTCCTGGCACCTTGACCTCCCTGCCATATGGACTGTACCCTTGAACAGTGAGCCAGAATTAACCTTTTCTCTTTTACGTTGCTTTTGTCAGAGAATTTTAAGAAAGCAACAGAAAAATAAACTATGGATAGTAGCCTTGAGCTCATAGAGTTCTTGAAGACAGAAGATTGCCATCATAAAGACTTTTCCATTTACATGGTCCAAGGGTTTCCTAGCTAATGCCCAAGAGCCTAGTGAAAGCTGCTAGCTGGAATACACACATGTGGCTTCTCCAAGTAGGTTTGCTTTCCTCAAAATATGTTGACTGGCTTCCATGGACAAGACGCAAATCCACAGAGAATCAAGATCACTTTTGGGGGTACTAATTCCAGACGCTTCCCATGGTCACCTACACCGAATTCCATAGCTTAAGGCAATCACCCAGTTCTGCCCAGTTTCAAGAGGAGGGGATAAGGAAGATGTCATTATCACATTATAAGAATAGCATGCAAGATGGGATGTATATTTGTATGGACAAGTTTGGAAATGCAAGCTGCCACAGTTTGCTTTAGGCCACAATCATTCCCATCCCTAGCACATGCAAAATCCCTCCCTGAAATCCTCATGTCGATTACAGAATCAGCTCGAAGTCCAGGAACTTGTCATTTGAATTTGGTCCAGGAGCAGATGACACTCCTCAGATACACTTCCTTAACTCTATCCCCGTAGCTATATCATAGCCATCTTAAGACTGTGAACCAAACAGATTAAAGAATTTCTACTCAAAATGCATCTAACATTCAATACTAGGGCATACGTGGACCTTGTTAAGCATGGTCGTATCTTCAAAGTGGGGCATAGGATCACAATATCTTCACCATTTCATAACAGTTGTAACGTTGAACCAGGTATCTATGTTGCCAGCTCACTGATAAGAGTTTGGAAATTTGGTTTGTACCATAGCTCATGATGCCATTCTTTAGTAAAAATTCTTTGTCTATAAATCGTAGCCAATAATAGCAACTGAGCAGTTTTTTTTTTCTGTTTCCTTTCCATACTCTCGAAAGCCCTCCTTTGTCATCATTATTTCTGTTTAATTTTGACTTGACATAGTTCTGTTTAACATTTTGTGTTTGCCTGAGTCACATGGCCTTAGACAGAAGCGAGGGGCACAAATTGCTTTCAGATATGTCTTTCTCTGTCTTGAGTTTCATAAGAAGCAGACAGGATCCACCTTAGACATTATTTATTTTGGGTTAATTTTCTGTCTATATTGTTAAGTATTTCAAGATACTGAATTAAATGTACTGGCTGAGTGCTACCTATACATGAAGGATGCTGCTGCTGGTGGTGATGGTAATAGATGTTTTCAAATGTCAATTCAGCAAGATAGATAGATACATGCACTACAAACTCATAGATACAGCTGAGGACTGTATAGTGCAATGTCAAATAAAAATGAATAGAAGTCATTTGGGTTTTGTTTATTTGTTGTTTTGTTTTTTATGAGCCAGATATTCTCTGTGTAGTCCTACCTGTTCTGGGACTTGTTCTGTAGACCAGGCTGCAGGCTGGTATTGAACTCACAGAGACCTATCTTCCTCTGCCTCCTAAGTGCTGAGATTAAAGACATATGCCACCACTGTTGAGCATTTTTGTTGTTTTTATAGAAAATATTGATTTGTACCAGATCAAATGTTAAAAGCATATATAAATATTATCTTTATATAAACATTATAAGTTGATTTTTATAACTAAAGTTGGCTGTGTTTGCCCTGCAAAATAAGATTTTTTTCAACATTTTAAATGTTTTTACTTTTTTGAACTGCCAGAAGTTATTGAGAATACTGGGGTTCATTAAACATTGTAGTAATAAGCTACAATGTTAATTTCATACCCCAAATGTTCCTTATCTACCTCCTGATTGAGAGGACTTCCCTGCTTGGCCTTCAACCTAATGTCAGCCCTAAAGCATAGCCAAGGATTGCTTCTTTTTCTTAGATAATTTGATACTTAAACAAAAGTGCAACCTTTCAAATAAGTTTCTGAAGACCAAAAAGTCCTAAAATAGGTAGGACACAGAAAAGTCACTTAATCATATAAAAATCCCATTTCAATCATTAAAGTGGTATTCTGTATCTGTTACAAAATTACCTTTAAAACTATGAAATGTTTAAATTAGATAGCTGGTTTTCTGCTCCAAGATTTTCAGAGATAATATTGAGGATATACAGAAAAAATTTGAGTAGTATTTCTCATATACATTTAGACTTGAAATTCATTTTTACATTCCTTGCTGACTAGTATATGTTGGTCAAGTTCCTCAAAAAACTCAAACTATAGTCACACTTGGCATAATGTAATTTAAGTACCACACCCCGTAAATACATTGGTCAGCCATAAAGTTCCATTATCTACTGATATCTGTAGATGTCTTAGTTTTTGTTAGTACAAGCTAATGCTCCAGATCACAACTGGTTGTGGGCTGTTGAGATGAAGTTATTTGTAATTCTCAGTCATAAGGAGATGATAATTTTGGTCTGAGAGCAGGACAAGATCACAGGAACACACATTAATTACTTTTCTCATTGCTATGACCAAGTGCTTGATAAGTATCAACTTAAGGGAATAACTGTTTATTTTTGGCCCACAATTTGAGGGGATACAGTCTACCACAGTGTAGAAGACATGGCAGAAGGAGGGTGAGGTGGTTAATCACATTGCACTGATGGACAAGCAGCAGAGATTAAATGAGACTCAGATGTGGGCTACCCTCACAGTTAATCTCCTGTGATCTACTTCACTCAACAAAGCTGTAATGGGACCTCTTGATGGTTGGACAACCTTTCAAAACATCCCCACAAACATCCCCTCACATTCCCTGAGCTAAGGAGTCAAACATATGATCCTGTAAAGGACATTTTATACTCAAAGCATAGCAGAGCATGTCTGAAGTGAGCTTTCCTGGATAAGACAGAATACTGTTGCCAGTCTCAGTGTCAGGATCATCAAAATAGGACAAATCCCTGGATACTGACAACGTCAGAAGGGAAGCCCTTCTAGATGGGATGATTTCATAATCTTTCCTCAGATCTTGGAGGCTTCTGTAGACCTTTCTATTCATTCAGCATATGAACTCCAAAAGGTATGCTCCCGTCCCCCACACTGGACCTTGACTATTGTATTCTTAGCCTTGCATTTCATAGTATGAACTATTATCAGTAAGCCATAGGTCAAAGACTACCTGGGAATGACAAATAGCTCTTGTGCCACTTGCCAACAAGAATCAAAGATGTTTCTTTCCTTTCTGTTAATAAATGTAATTTTTCTCAAAGAATGAGATCTAACTTGTCTCTTGTATTTGCTGGGAGGTAGACTTCTATCATTATTCAAGTCTACCTGGAATTAGATGCATAAGCTGAACCCTATGAGTTTTCCAGAAATAAGATGTCATGACATTCTCACATTTATCACTATAACCCTATGAAGCTCTTTTGCTGGTCTCACTGTTTACCTTTGAAGAAAGAATAGAGTGAGAGTTACCTAAAAGATGATGGTGATGATGATAGTGGTGGTGGTGGTTGTGGTGGTGCTGATGGTGATAATGATGAGAATGATAGTGGGGGGGTGGTGGTGGTGATAGTAGTGGTAAATCTTTTTTATATAAACATATTCTTATTTCTTTTGGACTAAAACTAAATGGTATCTCATAATATCTTTGTTTGGGAAATTGCAGTTTATTGAGCAAGTTCTCACAAACACAAAAGACAACATGGCACTGGTCTAGTCTGATCAAAACTGGTTGTTGTCATCACTCAGAGCTTCACTCACATAAGTCAAGCATATGCTATCCATCTTTGACATTTCAAAATACTCCATTTAACTTTACTTGATTTAAATCTTTTTTTTTGCCTTATTCAGATTTTTCACAATCAATCTTGCCATAGATTGCAATGAGTCCAAATAACACAGAGAAATTTTTCAAGTTTTTTAATTAAAAAATTATGCAAAACTTTTTTGGCAGATTCTCTCTCATAATAGATAGCACTTGTAATCTAGCTACTATTCTTAGGATAGATGCTTTAACAACTAGACCTGTGACTTTGGCAGGTGAAGTACTTAACAAACACAATCATGGCCTGAGGTGATGGCTCTAGCAGGAAACTGCTCATCATGCAAGCATGATAACCTGAGTTCAGATCCCCAGCAATACATTTAAAAAGCTAAGTATAGCACTTGCTGACAGGAGCCTGGTATAACTGTCCCCTGAGAGGCTATGCCAGGGCCTGACCAATACAGATGTGGATGGATGTAGTCAACCATCAAACTAAGCATGGAGACCCCAGTAGAGGAGTTAGGAGAAGAACTGAAGGAACTGAAGGGGTTTGGAAACCCATAGGAAGAACAACAATATCAACCAACCAGACTCCCCAGAGCTCCCAAGGACTAAACCACCAACCAAGGAGTACACATGGCGGAACCCATGGCTCCAGCTGCATGTGTAGTAGAGGACCACCTTTTCTGGCATCAATGGGAGGAAAGCCCCTCGATCCTGTGGAGGCTCAATGACCCAGTGTAGGGGAATGCTAGGGCACTGATGTGGGAGAAGGGGAGTGGAGGAGGACCCTCATAGAAGCAGAGAGGATGGGGGAGAGGAAAGGGGGTGTGTGGAGGGGAAACTGGGAAGGGGGATAACATTTAAAATGTAAATAAATAAAATAACCAATAAAAAATAAAGAAAAATAAAAAACTAGGTATAACGTATGCTTCTGTAATGGCAGCACTGAAGCGGCAGTGACGGGGAGATCCCTGAAGGATTAACATAGCTCATAAGTCAGTCAACATGGCTAAATTCAGGAGCTACAGGTTTAGGGAGAGGCTCTATCTGAGGGATTTTTGTGGACAAGAGAGAAGAAGAATTGTAAGAGATGGAGGTGGCGAATGACTATGAGTAAACAGTGTTTTGGGGGATACAACATAGCAATTGCACATACAAACTCCCAATGGTTGTAGCAGCATACATGTTAATTCTAGGTGCAAATTTCAGCCAGACAAAATTCTAGCATGCAGTAGGATAGAAGAGCATGACTATCCACTCTTATCCGAGAAACTATTAGCAATTCATAGCTGCTCAGGGAAAGCAGGTCAGTTCTCTTGAAGGGTATCATCCTTGATAAGTAGACTACACTTCGTGGCAGGCTCCATATCCTGGGATAACTAGAACTCTACCTTACAGTCTGGCTCCTTATTTCATTATCAACTTACAATGCCTACTCTGAGCCAAGTACTCACAACACTAGAGAAAAATGCTTGCTTTACCTCAATCACTGGTTCTTATGCACCTCCCTCTATGCTGTGTGTTAGATGCAGTGATGAATTGGACCAAAAATAGTCTAGGAGGCAAATGATCAGGGGATTCCTGGGATGCATCCAGAAGACAACATAATATTCAGGAAACCATGGGTAAGGGAGATAGTGACTTGTCCAGTATATCAAGTGAGCAGAAGAGAAAGAAGGGTCTAGATCCAGCCACCCAGTGTATGTCTAATCCTGTTTGCATTTGTTATTTTTCTCTTACCAGAAAAAAAATCCTGTATTAGTTAGGATTTTACTGCTATAAACAGACAACATGACGAAGGCAAGTCTTATAAATGACAACATTTAATTGGGGTTGGCTTACAGGTTCAGAAGTTTAGTCCATTATCATCAAGGCAGCATCCAGGCAAGTATGGTGCAGGCAAAACTGAGTTCTATATCTTCATCTTAAGGCTGCTAGCAGAATACTGGCTTCCAGACAGCTAGGATGAGGGTCTTAAAGCCCACACCCACAGTTACACATCTACTCCAAAACAAGATCACACCTACTCCAATCGGGACACACCCTCTAATAGTGTCACTCCCTGGGCCAAGAGTATACAAATCATCACAAATACCATGGTCAAATGCAACCTATTGGAAAGGGGGAATTTATTTTGGCTTATTATTCAAAGGGATAGAATCCATAATGGCTGGTGACACATGGCAGTGGTGGTGGCCAGAGCAGAAAGCCAGCTGATTACATTGTATCCACACACAGGAAACAGAGAGAGTGAATGGGAAATGGATTGAGGCCTATAAATCCTCAAAGCCTACCCCCAAATCGCATATGTCCTCCAGCAAGGCTGCACCTCTTAAAATTTACACAACCTCCAATAACTTATAGGTACTTCTTGTGATGGTAAATCTTCATTGTCAAGGTCACTGGATTTAGAATTTCTATAGAGGTCTACAACTGTGTGGGACACTAACTAAAGACCAGGTATAAGATACATGAGCCCATGGGAGATATTTCTCATTCAAACCTGTTTGAAGGTGTCTTCTGCCACTGAATCACCCATACTGAGTGGCATTGATGCCACATGACTTCATGCACACAAATATGAATCCTGCTACCCTCTGGAGGTCAATGAAGAGAGAAAAATCTGAAGGTTCTCCACAGCCTGTATGTTTTAACCTTTCTACACTGGCTCCTTCTCCCATAACACACATTGGTCTCTAAGGAGACAGTGATACTTTGCCCTAGCTTTGAGTATTCCTCAATGGCTTCCTGTCCCATACCTAGATGATGTAAGCAGTAACCATATCATATCAAGCATCACTTAGACATTGTTTTCTAGGCTAAGGTGAATTCAGGGATAACTTGAGAATGCACTAAATTTTTCCAGAATAGCAGATCTTGTAAAGGAGCTCTGTCTAAATCTTTTGTCCTGCAACATCTGCAACATCCAAGAACTTGGTCAAAATGTACAGTCTTGGATTTCTTCCCCAGATCCCTCCAAATCAGAATGTCCTTGGGTATTCCCAGAACTCTACTTCACCAAGCTTTTTTAGCTCTCTGAGGCAACCATTCATTGATCCAGAAAGTGGACAACATGTGTTAGCTATTATTTTTAAGCACTGTAGGTTTTAAATAGCAGTGAGTTCAGAAACCATAGACAGTATTGCTCACAACTAGAACACCTGCAGGAAGTAAATAAAAACTGTATGAAAGGGAAATTTGAAATAAACATCCAAGAGAAAAAAAGGGAGGGTACTGAAGTGTGGGAGAGAATTCAAATCTTAACAGTGAGGCTATTGATTGGAATAAGCAAAAACAACCATGTAAAATGAGAAAACTCTAAAATATTTTAAAGCTCAGGTAACAATACTTTAAAGTTCCCTATTTTGAAAACATGATTTTGAAAGTAAAATAGTTGAAAAACATACCTAAATGAGTTTAAAGTGTTGTTTTGCAGATGGAATGACTAGCTTGATTTCATCCTTATTTTTAATGTAAGTTTAAGTAAATCCTGCTGTTAATGTTCATGGTATGATTAACTGTTAGTAAGCATACCTGCATTCCTTGTCTTTTTATAATTAAAATTTTATAGCCAACAGGTAAAAGGAAGGCCATCTCATTCCCGTATATATGGTGATTAGTATACATAAAAATGGCTGGTGGCTAAGACTTTTTTTACTTATCGATCCCTATGCAGTATCCCCACAAAAGCAGGGGAATGGGCTCACCTTATAGGTATGTCTTGTGATGGTAAATCTCCATTGTCGGTGTCACTGGATTTAGAATTACTGTGGAGCTCTACAAATGTTTGACTGAGGTTAGAAGGACCTCCCTAAATGAGAGCAACCCATGACATCATGGCTTGGGATCTCCAGATGAACAGAAAGGAGAAAGCAAGCTGAGCACCGTCACCCGACTCTTCCAGCTTCTTGACAGCAGATGTAATGTGACCAGCCTGACACGCTCATGCTGCTGTGCTGTCCCTGCCAGGATGAGCTATATTCTCAAATCATGACTCCAAGTGAGCGTGGAAGGTTGCTCTTATCAGGCATTTTGTCAGAGCAATAAAAAGAGGACTTGTACACTCATTAAATCTTTCGGTAATACAGACTCTTTCTGGCAGTAAATTGAATCCTTGAGACTTTTGTGAATTTAGTAATAAATAATACACATGCACAATGCCTTCCCTCATACCTAGCAAATAAAAAAGACTACATTGTGGGTACACAATCATTAAAACCTCACTTTAACATGACAGACCCAAAGCCTGACAGTGACAAGCCACATGGTTGCCTCTGTAGAATCGACTTGTAGACTTTCAGTCTATAGACTTTTCCTGATGTGTTCATGCCTAGAACACTCCAAGAAACACAGAATCTCCAGGTTGTATTGCTTGTTTATTCTGTGTGTGCTACTTGCCTGAACTGATCTAAGACTTCAGAGTCTACGAGATACTGAAAAGCATGAGAGTATAAAAATGAAAGTTCAGCAGGAAAAGAAATCAAAGAAAGCTTAACATTTTCAGTTTTCTCGTGACTGTGTGGAGAATTTGTTAAACTATCAAAAGCCAAAATGCTGTCTTCAATTTGTTGCTTTCACTTTACTACTTTGTTAAAAAAAAAAAAAATACATCGGGGACAAAGGAACTCTGATCTATTTCAACATGACGTATTGGGGTTGGAAGGTGTCATGAAGTTTGGGAGGTATCTTGTTAGATATCCTCCATACAAATGGATGCTGTTTGGTATGACCAGGAAAACGAGAACAGAAGAAGGGTACCTTCTGACTGATCTTTGTCTTATGATACCCCACCCCTGGATATATTCCAAATAATAAGGGTAAGTTCTGCAGTCTACTCCCTTGGGTTTCTAATAGTTCACTACCAGCTCAGGGAAGATCTTAAAGACTCACTGCAAAGATATTTATATAAACATGGCTTCCAGGTTAACTTAAGTTTTCACATGTGTTCAGAAATTCTGGTATGGGAGAGAACTACATGTACAGAGTAGGCAGGCCCTCTCTCATGATGTTCCGCGAGATCGGGATCCGCCCATGACGATTGATTAAATGACACCAGTGTTCAGAACCTGAGTTTTGTGTCCTGAGAAAATTAAAGTTCCTCATTCTGTATTTGCACTCATTTAATATGAGTTGTTCATGGCCCCCCATCCTCCATCCCCCTGCTCCCACCCCTGGGGCCTTACAGGATCAAACTCCTTTCCCAGTAAGCTAATCCCCGCATTGTAGCCACTGTCCCCCTCTCCTTCTTGAACTCCTCACCTTGTTCCAAAGCCTCCATGGGAGACATCCTTCATGACAAGTGTAGGGAAAAATGTAGCAAAGAGTTAAAAGTGAATCTCTTACCTCTTTGAACTGTTTGCTTCGTACCAGGTGTACACAGATACACTTTTGATGTGTTAACTAGAGAATCTGACTAGGAAAGAACAAAGCAGCTGTCACTGAAGGGAAGACACGACACAAAAACCACACAGCCCTCTATTGAAGAACTGTCAAGCCTATCCTACCGCTCTGGGCTTGTCTGTGGTATTTATCAAAGGCTCTATCTGATGCAGGAAATTAAAAATAATAATAATAATAAATCTATCCACTGGACATTTATTAAAGGAATCTAAAATTATATTACATTTAAAATGACTAAAATGGATGTTTTGCCAAATCAGAAACAAGGTTGTTTTTATTAGTTTATACATATATTGTCATATATATGTATGTATATATATGTATGTGTGTATATATGTATATTCATGAGCATATTTTTCTCATCACAAGAATATTTATATAAAGAGAAAAAAATCACATAGTACATCTCATCTACATGTCGTTAAATTAAAACATATTCTTATCAGTGTCAGGGGACTGCTATATTCAAATGATTACTTTGTTCTTGATGGGACCTTTAATAATACATATAAAATCAAGTATTTTAAATATTCCTTATCTCAGCTTAAATGAGGCCCTTTCCAGCAAGTGGACTTTCTTAATTCATGTTGCTCTAATTCATAGCATTTTTCTGGTTACCATAACCTGTTCAGAAATAATACATCGACTGTACATATTTTCGGGCCTCCACATACTAATTATTCAATTATCTGTTCTGGATACATTTCCAAGTATTCAATAACGTTAGCAAACATGCGAGTAGAAAATGATCTCAGTATGTCCAGAAAGGACAGCCTACTGTAAGCATAGATAGAATTTTCTATATACTCAAATCAATGTATCTCTTCATGTTTTCTGGTCACAGTGACACAGTACAAAGCAGGCTTAGTGCTTCAAGCTTCAAATTTTAACTAAAACACTAAAGATTTACGTCCTGGGGTCCGTTCCATAAGCTTCCCGAGGCTTAGCTTCTTCACCTATAGAACGTGGATAATTTCTACCATCCATGGTTTGTTTAACTGTGGGAATACTTGCCCAAGCAGGTTCTAGACAATGGCAGTTTGAAAGAAGCCAAGCCAAAGCTAAGTAAAAAAGGAAAAGGTGGGGGTAGGGAACTCATTCCAAAGATAAGTTCAGAAAAATCACAGAAATGAGTTCAGCAAGTCTTTCACAGGGAAGAGACTTCTCTCTCCAGAAGAGAACACACAGCTTCTAAGAGCCCTCCTTACACTCACTCTTCAGTGTGTAGCCTGGCTGTCCTGGAACTCAAGCTGATCAAGCTGCTCTCATCCACAGCCACTCTACTGGTCTTCTTCCTCAGTATGAAGACTAGAATGACAGGCTTGGGCTGCCACAACTGGCCTGTTAGATGGCTCTCCCTCTCAGTGGCTCAAAAGCATTTATGTATGTGCACATTGACTGCATTAGAGTGGGTACCAGAGGTCAGGTGTAAACAGAGGTCAGCATGAACCCTGGGTAGAAGTTTAGTGGCCACTGAGATAGGTTTGAGAGTGGTTCTTTCCAGTCAACCCAAAGAATGATGTATAGGATTTGGCCTAAAATTTGTTGACCCCCGTTTACTTTTGAAAAACCAACAGCCTGTATTGAAAGAAGATCCCAGTAAATATAAGAAACTTTTCAACAGGCCAAAGGCAGGAAAACCTGATGATTCATGTCTCTCCTTTTTGAAATTCTCTCCTTCTCTGAAAATTCCAACTGTTCAGAGGCTCTGATAAATAATACCAAGTTCACTGGCATTTCAAACAGAAAAGACATTTTATCTATTTTAAGCCATGATAAATGTCATATTTCCATTCAAATTTGGGAAGATCACATTTTCAGCTACCCACCAACTATGGAAAAATCTTTCAGACAACAATAACCTCCTAATTGAAGATTTCTCTTAAGAATTTTTAATAGAATAATGTGGGTGTTATCCTTCGGAAAAACAAAATGACTTTTAATGAAGCAGTTCAAAATCAGGGCAGGAAAAGAGCAAAGAGTCCCCTTGAGGTTCGTGTGACAGTTTACATAAAAAGATGTTGTATTTTCTCTTTGCAGGGTGTACACCATCATTTTGTCTTATTATTCCTGACATTCGGTTCATCATATTAGCATCTTTGTGGGAAACATGAAAGCAATTAAGGGTTTTGCTCCCTATTCTTTAGAAGACACATTTTACTTTCTCTCAAAACTCCTGAGGATGAAGCAGCCCTGGTCAAACACCAAATGCATGGGTCTTTAAATGCAATAAAGATAGGGCTTTCATAATTTTCAATTACAGTCATCCTGCAATAATGTTAGTGAATCTCATCTAAAAAGTAAATTATTCATTGAATAGAAAATGGGAAAGCTTTGGGGTGGTGTGACTCCCATTTCAAGTTTCAGTGAGATTTTACTTGATAAAGTCCTTTTTAAAGTCACATACTTTAGACTTTGTTTCTAGCCCTCTTCCTCATTCATGATGCTCTGTCTACTTTTTAATTTACTTTTCTAACAAAACATGGTAGCTCTCGAGTGGCCATTCAGAGGAATCTATTCAGAGTGAGCATTCATTGCTGCCAGAAATACTGATAAAATAATATTTTATATTTCATTTTAAGAATTTTTTTTTCATTTTAAGCCAATGAAACCTAGAACCAAATTTTTAAAAAAAAAAAAAAAATCTACCATTGGCTTTCATGAGGAGATTGGCAGGCAAATGTCTTCCCTCTACCTTTGCATTTCATGTAAATAAATAGATCACTTGCTGGAAAGTGCACAGAATACAGCAAAAATATGGAGTGTTAGGAAATGCTTTAAATCCAAATAAAATAATGAGAAGGCAATCTAGTTGATTTCACGAAAAGAAAAAAAAAAGTGTGTGGTGGGGTGTGGTGGGGTGGAGGGGACATATCCAGAACAGATAATTTTATAAGTAGTGTGTGGAGGCCTGAAAATATGTACAGTAGATGTATTATAAAACAAGCCATAACGCAGTCATTTCCTCAACTCCACTGCAATAGTTTCCATATTTGTGCTGAGGTGAGTGTGAGGCCCTTTGTACCCATCTCCATGTGGGCTTTTCTCTTGCCATCAACTCTGTTGCCTTTGCGAAGGTTCTTTGCCTTAAATTGAAGATGGTGTCACACAATGAACCTGCTGATTCGATTTGCTCAAAACTTTTTCAGTGATTCCCGAGACTGGATGACTTCGCCCACAGACTTCTAGGATGCATCACAGACTTATGAAGCCTGGTTACGTAATATGTAATTCTGAAGCCGTCACCTCATGAGCATTGCCAGCTCCTTTCTGAACCTAAGCCAGCATGGCTGAGATGTCACTGTAGAAAACTGGGCGTCCTGGGTCTAATTCTATAATTACGGTTGAACATTATTTTAGAGTCTATTTCTTCCTTGGGGTTATATATTTAAGCAAATCAGTTTTCCATCTGTGACAAGGGGAAATAAAGCCAGGACAAACATGAATTAGTTTTATATTATAACTCCTACTACCTACTGATGTCCCTGATTCTACTTCATGAAAAGCTCTCAGTGCACTACAAGAACAAAGATAACAAAATTCTCATCACCACTTTCCCTTCTACATCTATAGACAGATACTAACATATTTTAGCAGCTTAATCTAAGCTCTCCTTTTGTTATTCTGTTTCTTGGTGATGCCAGGGACCAAATGCAAGGCCTCTTACATTTACCAAGCAGGTGCCCTACCACAAGGTACATGGCAGCTTTACTCTTAAAGACCACCAGCTGCCGCCTAAAGAAGAGAAATATGTATTGATTGTTGTGTGAGCACCAGGGTAATGCTTTGAAGAGACATAGGTGGCAGCACAGCCTACCTCCTCTCTAGTTATATAGCTTTTACTGTCACAGGCAGAGAGCAAGTACTGGCCATAATATCAGATGCAACTTGTGACTGACTGTGTGCATCAAGATATGAATATGCGAAGATAACCTTTTCACAAAAATAACCTTGGAAAGTCTTTGAATAGGAAAAGTTTGTATTACATCCCTTTTTGAAAAATTCCTTTACTGAGCAATTTAAGGTTGGTATAAACAGAACGACTACATGCACATTGTAAGAGAGCAAGAGATCTGAGCTCAAATTTTAACTGAACAATTACTTAAACGTCATAGTCTACTATGGTGATGACGGGGAAGGGGAATTCCCCAAACTCTCAGACCAGGGACTGTGTGTGCATACCAGACAATTAATGAATATGAGCCAATAAGCAGTGGGTGACTGAAGTGAGAAATGAGAAATACAGTATCTCCTGAAGTCTTGTCAACATCATCTTAGTCAAGAAAAACCACAGTGTTATGTGAAAATTAGTCCCCGTCATATCCAGCATCGGACACTTGATCCTGTAATTTTCCTACTGAATGTAGGTGGTTTGTTCTCTTCCTCTTTCTCCCAGGAAATGGCCCCAGAAATGTCTTTGCCATGACATGATTCTTGTTAATGACTATAAAAGTACTTAGTAAAAAACACAAAAACAAAACACTGTTCAAATGCTAAATGAAAGACCACCCAAAAGAAAACTTCACCTTTGACACAGCTTCACCATGTGCTCTGAAAACACTCCTCTTGAACAAATGACACCTTAAGTAAAGTGATACTTGCTACTTCCAGTCCTCTCATATCATTTTTGTTATTATTTCTTGACGATTGTTGAATATATTTTCTTGAAAACATTTGGCCTAAGTCTTGATTTCGGTCTTTTCTTTTCTTTTTCTTTCTTTTCCTTGTTTGGAAGGAGATTCCAGAAATATGTCTGCTAAGGATGAGAATGAGCTACCCAGAGGCAACAAAGAGCAGCAGAAATGTGTAATACTATTGGTGAGGCTCAATGACCCCTGTCCACTTTAGTATTAATAGTTTTCTGGACAAACTTGATAAGCAGAAAGCTTATTAACAATATCTTTGGTCCACGTATTTTAACCCTGACTTGAATCAATAACTTCCAAATGTTCACTTTCCTTTCAATGTTTATTTTCTACTCTGACAAGATGGTTTAACTATTAGAATAAAAGCACCAAGTGTTTTCTCCCTGGAGCCAAAGGAACTTGTGACAGAAATACAGGGTCTACATGTTTGATAAGTGCACTATAATATCACTGTGATGTTTTTACGGCAAAATGTGAGGCAAGATTTTGATATAAACTTAGGCAGATGCACACCACACACATAGGGATCAACACTCACATTGTTCCTCAAAGTTCACACTCTTTCCAACACATTACTTTTGTGAGCACAAAACTGGGTCAAATGAATTAGTACCTACAGATTGAACTCCTTGTCAAACCCATTGTCCACAGTAAGGCCTTTGCATCCGTCTGCTCAATGGCTGTGTCAATATCAAGGACAAGATGGCTTAAACAGGATTTATAGTTGAAATCCAAAGTGAAGGTGTCTTCCAGTCTGGCTTTTGAGGACCTGGTCCCTAGATTACACATATACAATCTCTGTAGGGTGTGTGTGTGTGTGTGTGTGTGTGTGTGTGTGTGTGTGTTGAATGTGTGCATACAGATATGCATAAGTGTGCATGCATGTGTGTGGAGGTAAGAGGTTAATACTTTCCACCTTGTTTTCTGAGACAGGCTCTCTCACTGACCTTGGAATACACCAATGTACCTAGTTTGGCTGACCAATGAGCTTCAGGGATCTTCCTGCCTCTGCCACTCCAAAACTTATCTGTGAATTCTAGAGATCAAGAGATCAAAGTTCAGGTTCTCATGCTTGCATGGCAAGTACTTACTCACTGAGCCATCCCCTAGCTGGATGTCCAGTCGCTTGCCTTGCGTTACGAGGCAGGAGGAAGGGAATGTCAGCTCTCCCTACCAGATGGTTCCATCTTTGTGACTTCATCTATGTTAATTGCCTCCCAGTGACTCTTCCTCCTAATGCCACCACACTAGTCTCAGAGCCTCACCATATAAATATGTTGGTGAAGGGGAAACAGATACTCCTCCCTTAACACTTATTTCAACATCACAGTAACCAGATTTATCTTCTAAAACTCAGAATGGGCAATAAATGCTTTTACATTTGAGAGAATACTGGATCAAATCCCCGAAGGCCAAAGTTTCTCTTCATTACATGAATCATTGGTTAGATAAAATACAAATAATGTCTATGTATAAACATATAGTAAGATTTGATTGTCTAAATCTTCTAAAGTTATTGAACATTGCCTCAGTAAATATGCTGGCCATACAGTAGTAAATTTGATTTGTACATCATTATATGCATAACTATATTATTCACTGTAGCTCTTAAGAGCCTAGTACAAGATCAAACTATCAACAGGCTATTACCTTTAGAAAATTATTTAAGGAAAATAAGAAAGAAAGATTATCTTATAACCTAATATCAGTAAATTAAAATGTTTGTCTCATTTGCATTTTATTTTATTATTGTGGCATGATAAAACTTGGTAATTAAATAACTATGCCATATGTTGTTTTGTGTGGTCATTGCTTTCTAAAAGGGAATATATTTGTGTCTGTTCATCTGTTTATTCTCAGGCAAACTAATCCTATGGCAAAGTAGCCTGTTCTTCAATCTGATTCTCTGAAGGACTAAATATGGGACCTCCTGGGTGCAGCCATATGCAATTGTTAGTATTCCTTTCCATGGAAGGTGGTCAGTACTTCAGAATATTTGTAAAGCTTTGAAAATCTTTCCTGAAAAAAAAAAGGCTTAGGATTATTCCATGTACACAAGAACTTAGAAGGAAGCCATGAGCATTTTTGCTTCTAAGGTTTGTCTTTTGGTGTATATGACTGGGGTTTTTAAAATGCCAATTTAAATCTCAGGTTCCTGAGGCTGGGAAAGTGGCTCAGTCAGAGAGGTACTTGCTGTATAAGTATGAAGATCTGAGCTTGGCTCCCGAACATACATGTTAAAAGCCAGGCCCAAAAGTATGAGGCCATGTTCTAGGAGCCACAGAAGCAGAGACAAGAGTCCTGGGACTTGCTGGCCAGCTGATCTGAATCAGTGGGCTCCAGAGTCAATGAGAGAATCATTCTCAAAAACTACGATGCAGAGTGTTTGAGAAGGCACTAGATATCAACCTCTGACCTACAGCTAACATGCATGTACATGCATTCATGCACATGTGTACACACACACACACACACACACACACACACACACTCATGCATGTACACATACAGAACTAAAAGTAACCATCAGAAATAACATAAGTTTCTATCAAGGTTAGGTACTAATATCTAGTAGGATTCTTAATAACATATTTGAATTCCTTTTGTAGTGTAGAATTGCCCGTGCATCTCTTTGGCTTCCTCTATGCCTCTGCGCCAAGAAGAAGACTTAAATTTGTGCCATGTTTTCTTACCCACTGGGGATGATTCTGCTCGTCCCCAGTAAGAATACTGGGATATTGAATGTCTGTCATGTTTTTGTTCTTAGCTGTGTAAGCCTTCTTCTCCTGATAGTTCAAATGCCTTTCAATGAGGTAACTTATAGAACTTGCAATTACTCAGTTCACAATAGTTTCTTGTTTTTCATTTTTCTATTCTGCCTGCATCCTGATTCTTCCCTCCCTGTAGCCTATCTTCTGGTGATTATTTAGCAAGGTCTTTTGAGAAAAATCACATTTCCTTCACCTTTGCTACTGAATATGTCAGCTGGATACACAATTTTAGCTTGATACTCACATCTCTTGACACCCTACAGATGCTCCATTGTCTTCTGACACCTGGTGTCACTCCATTTAACCTTTAGTGCTCTGCAGTTTATTGATGACATTTCTCAGCACTGATTAGCTCTAACTTACCTTGCTTATGAGTCTCTGTAATTCTTCAGTCTGAAGGAGTGTGTCTGGTATTAGTTAGTTTAACTTATCAACTATAATATAGATTTTCTCCCATTTGTTCTGGTTCTTCCCCCCACTCTAGGAAATTTTTATGCCTGTCTTTCAAGTTCCCTTTGGAGGGACACAAGAAAGTAATCTATTTCACTAGGTATTAAAGCATTGTAGCTGGGCAGGAGTAGATGTCAGTGAGAGCCTTATAAAGGATCATTGATGGCATGGTGACAGATGTCTATACCAGGTGTAGTAGTTTGAATAGGTTTGTCCCACCTCTCCCCCCTCCCATAAACTCAAGTGTTTAAATACCTGGCCCACAGGGAGTGACACTATTAGGAGGTGTATCCTTGTTAGAATAGGTGTGGCCTTGTTGGAAGAAGTGTGTCACTGTGGGGATAGGCTTTAAAGGCTCCATGTGCTCAAGCTTCTCCCAGTGTGGAAGGAACAGTCTCTCCTGGCTGCCTTTGGATCAAGACTCTTGGCTCCCTCTCCAGTACTATGTCTGCTTGGATGCTGCCATGCTTCCTGCCATGATGATAATGGACTGAACCTTTGAAATTGTAAGCCAGCTCAATTAAATGTTGTCCTTTCTAAGAGATGACTGGGTCACAGGGTCTCTTCACAGCAATAAAACTAAAACACCAGGCTGGAGATGCTAAGCCTACTCAGCATTTGGTGACTCTCAGAATTCATATCCGAAGATAACTCCACCTTTGTCCTTATACCTGTACTTTCAGTAGGTGGCCATTAAGGTGCTCTGTTGTTATTGGAGGCACTTTAAAATTCTGGTCTAACACAAACCATATAGGCTAAACACTAATGCTTAAATAGCAATAAGAAAACACATAAATTGAAAATACTGTCTCCGATTGATCTTAAACTATTAATGAGCATGTAAATTAACATCCAGGATAAATTTAATTGATTGTAATATGTTTTCAGGGCAGAGGAAAACTTTGCCTACTATGTTTGTGTATATGACTTCAACTTAGGAATCATAAATCCAAACACATGGCACTAAAATTATCCACACCTCTGGATTATCCATGTATTGCCATGTGTGAGATAGAGTCACCCCTCAGAGATTGGTACTAGAATCCTCCTTGCCCCCCATCCTCTATATCCTATTAATTCATAGGGAAAATCTACTTTCTTTTTATAATCTCTTCTTTACAGTATCAAGAGAAATTTGAGGAAGATTAAAATGTCAATTTGCACATTCAAACAATTCAAATTGAAAGGAGGAAAAAATTCCAATGGAGGTATTCTGAAAGCAAAAGTGAGAATGAGTGGGTTTGGTGAAGAACTACTCCCCACTGCCATTATAAAAAGGCAAACACCTTCCCCGGGCTTGTGAGGTCACTCACATATAACCCTAACTTTCCTTCCTCGGGTTACAGTCAGCTGTTTCTCTGCACAAACTCTGTACCTCAGCCAAACTGCAACGACTCCCAGTTTATGGCACGTAAGCGGCTTGTCCTACCTCATAGATCCTCTCAAACTTTCCTTCTCTTTATGTGTTCTCACCTCATACTGTACCCCACAGCCTCATTTTAACATACTCAACCCCAATGATTTAAGGCCAAGGTCAAAGGCTACCTTCTCTAGGGAGATTCTCTGGAGTTCTGCTTTAGATGGACTTGTTCTGGCCCTTTTCTTCAAATCTAAGTAAACTTGAAACAAAATGCTTTTTCATAGAGCTATAGTGTCCTTTTTGCCTCGCTTCCACTGACAAACTTGAGGAAAGTGGCAGGCAGGCTTCCTCGAAGCTCTCAAGACAATGCTTGTACACAGTGAGCATCCAACACTTGCAGAAGCTGTCCTGTCGCCAGCTCGGGAGATGTGAGGGAACTGAACTGTGGATGTCACTCAGACTAGCAGTGGTATTTGCAATTCAATGGGAGCTCTTTGGAAAATAGCTCTTATTAGAGGAGAATTTCTGTGAATCATTAACAGCCAGCAGCAATACTGAAGGACTAATTTTAATAACATTTCTGTGATAAAATTCAAAGGCTACTTTCAGATATAGCCCCAAAGAGATACAGCCCAGACAAGTGCACCTGTTGGCAATGACAATGGCCACAAACCAATGTTCACACTCTTCTCTCAGGCTGAAAGCTACAGAGATCTTTGCCTCTCCATCAGCTGCCCAGGGACCACCGGCTTGCTTCAGCTTGCAAGCATGTCAGAAATGCAAGATCTCAGGCTGTTCTCTGGCCACATTTAGTGAGTCTGATCTGCATTTTGACAAATACAAGGCAAACATAGACCCTCTGGTTTTAAATGTTTAAATGGACATTTATCAAATTAGTGTCCAAATACATCTATCTATGTAGTAAGCAGACTAACCATCAAAGACTAACCAGTACGTGTAGCACGATTTAGCATCAAGAGGTGATTTGCATGTGTCATAGGCACAACTCCTAAAATGGAATTGAAATACCATCTCAAATCATTTTCTTGCATTTTGCCTTCTTTGGGGTTCTAAGACAGCAGCCCAGGGAAAATGCTGAGAGTCAGACGGAGCAACTCAGCAAGAGAGATGAGCCCCAAACTTATCTTCTCCAGTAAGAATGAAAAACACTAAATACCAACTGCCAAGGTTGTAATGGAGAAGCAGTGTCCCAGGTGGGGCTCATGAAATCCAAATTGTTTGATTCATGTCTACAAGAAGCAGAAGTGCTTCGCTCTCACTTCTGAGGAGAGACCCAGAAGACCCCTCAGCAGAGTGGAAATACGGTCTCCCTGCCATGCTGACACCCTTAATTGTGGCTTTTGAGCTTTTGATGTTCTGACACATAAATAGCTAAAAATTTGCTTTTTCATTTTGTGCACTTGCAAGTTGGAAATGTCATCAAGTTTCATCAAGATTGAAATGGGGTCCAATTTGCTAAAAATGCCTCATGCATAAGGAAGTTTTGTGCTCTCTCCCGCATGGGAGTCAGCCGGCACAATGCATTATGCACCTCGAGCTGGAAGGATCTCGACATGCCGCTCAAAACACCCAAGTGGAGGGAACAGTCGATTTGGGGTCTTTGCACTTTCAGGGGGAGGGGAGGAGGTCCAACCCTCAAATATTCAATTCCCAACTAAAACTGTTCTGTGTCCTCACTATAAAAGTACTTGCATATAAATGGTACCTACAGCTTCTCCCGCTCATTATCTCTAAATCACAGATGGTTTTCCTGCCATGGTATGCCCCCAACACAAAGAATGGCAGACTAATGGGGAAATGTAATTGCTATTTTATGTCCCTTTTGCTTTTAGCAAAGTAGAAACCAACAACTTTTTTTTTTGTCACAATAGGAAAGCAAGTGAACCAGTCAATGCAAAGTCTGCCTTCTGTCAATTGAGCCCTATCTTTTTAAATTGGGGTTACATTTCCTTTGATTCAGTCAGGAGACTATGAGAGGAGACAACATGATTAAGATCCGATGTTTGCAGCAAAAAGGGCTGGAGTTACTTTCTGAGTAGAAGGGTTTTCACCATCTTCCCAGTGATGCTTTATTTAATCCCTTCTGTGTTTCCCTTGGGTTTCTACACGGTCACTAGTTTCAATTAATCACAGCCTCATTTAGACTATTGACATCAGAAGGGGCTTTGCTACCCAGAAGGGAACAATAGATATGACAGGATCTGTGGGACTGTCTTCATATTAAGGACTCAAAGATTTAAAAATAAATAAATAAATAAAAAACAAAACAAAACAAAACAAAACAAAAAACAAAAACAAAACAAAACAAAAAAAACAAGCCTAGAAACCTATGACTCTCCCACAGTCTAACTCACCTCAGGTGAGAAGGCACACCCAGGGCCAGCACATCCAGCTCAAAGAAAAGTTTCGGTGGAACCCCTATCTCTTAGGAATCTGGATCAATTTTTCATTATGTTCTATAGTATAACTGTGTGTTTTATAGATTTTTAGAAATATATGTAGGTTCCTTGTCCCATGTAACAATGGTGTTGGGAGGACTCAGCATAGTTTCTGAAACATCCTGACCCAGCTGTTCTTAGAGATCTTCAGCTGTACCTCTCCATGCTGATAATTAAGAGTCTAGGCGATCCTAGCCGCCTTAAATTTGAACCATTGCTCACTAGTTTTACTTGTATAGGCATCATCAGAATTCTATTAATTGTTTGTTACCCGTCAGGCAAATATCCTGCGGGTGCTTGCAGCTTCTCAGCTTTGTCGTCGTTGAAATGCTCCTGCATGCAGGAATTGTTTGCTTGTTCCTCTTGATATACCCGGGGAACGTCACTGGACTCTCACAACCAGAGGAGGAGCCCAGGGATGGGGATATGGCTCAGTAAGTATAGTGCTTGCCTGACATGCATGAAGCCCTAGGTTCAATCCCCAGTACTTCATAAATCAAGTATTATACCACATGCCTATAATCCCAGCATTCAGGCAGTAGAGACAGGAGGATCAAGAGTTAAAGGTCTTCCTTTGCTACATGTGAAGTTGAAGGCTAGTCTTGGAAAGACGAAACCCTATTTCAAAAGAAAGAAAAAATAAGTGTAAGGAAGAGAAAGCTAAAGCCCACAGCTCAGCATCACATAATAAATATCCAAAGGATAAGTCACGAGTCTTCAGACTTTAACACCCTTGAGTTTTCCATCCCTCCACAGATGGCTTAGGTAGTTCCCAAGTCTATATTCCCAGAAATTGCTGATTTAAAAAAAAAAAAAAGACTTAAATGAATCAATAGAGCATGATGAGACTTGGAGTCTTTATTTTCATGCAAATAGTCTCAGGATGAAGGGCAAGACATAAAGATTCAATGACCTTAATTGTAAGAGAATTAAAAATTCCATTAGTAACTATCACAATTTAATAATGCTCATTTTTTTTTTGCAAGAATGGGTGATAGTTACAGGAAATTATAGCGACTTCTTAATTTCTAAGATGATTTCTTCAAGTGCATTTTCCTCGTTAAATATTAGATGCCTTTGCAGCTGCCAATAGTGAGGAAGTGTTATACCAATCTCTACCAAGAAGAAACACCCTGCATTCAGGGATGTCAGAGGTATCGGCTCATTTTGCAGGTAACTTCTCTGCCACCACAGGAATTCAAGAAGAGAATAGATGAAGACTTGTCAGAGTTAGTCTTTTATGGTGAGTGAGGTCTCAAGACTACTCAAGTCACTACAGCTGATCTCCAAATATGGTAGAGCTGTTAGGTCAGGTTGCAGTACATTTTCAAAAAACCAACCAACCAAACAAACAAACAAACAGAACTCACCTATCAGTTGATAAGTACATGCTTTCAGCAGTTTAGTGTCTGCTTTGTTGCATTTCAATATAATAGTTTCTGAATGTTTGTTGGAAAGTTGATGAGTAATTACTAAAAAATAAGGCAAAGAAGATGGCGACAAAGAAGAAAGTGAAGACAACGAGAAGGAGGAGGAGAAAGAGAAGTCAATTCTAAGATGTTCTTTACCTTACAAACATCATTCAAGTAAGGCACATCCTTAAAGTAAACATCCTTAAAATGACAAGCAAGTGCTCTACCACAACTGAATGCTCCCTGAATGGTATGCTAGCAGTGATGAAAATTCCAAACCAAAAGCATGCAGAAGAAGTGGAAAGCCTGCCAAAGACAGAAGACTGCAGATGTGATTTTGGAATCATTTAGCCCCCAGCATTCCTGCCTCCATAACTGGCACTAGGACCCCTTGCAACCGTGTGCTGTTCAGCATATTTTCCTTTGCTTATTGTAGGAAAGCATTGTGTTTTAAGCCCTAACTTAGGGTTTCTTCTAGTGCTCTGGTTTTCCGAGGGGCCAGATGAAAAGTTCTATCATTGCAGGAGTTACGTTAGATTGTGAAATGTCCCTGACTTGCCTGTGGGTTGATGGTTTGTTCCCCATTTGGTAGCATGTAGGAAAGGAGTAGGAAATTTCAGAAGGTAGGAGGAAAATGCTTTTGAAGGGGTCCAAGACAACTCCTGTCTCTTTGCTCCTTTCCTACCACACATAGCTCTGTAAAGCGTACCCAGAGCCAAGATGTTCTGCCCCAGTATGGGTCCAGATCAACAGATTCAAGGTCACTGGAAAAGAACTCATGAAGCTATGGGTTGAAATACATGTTTCTCTAACATGCTAAAGATACAGGAACGACAAAAGGCAACCACAGATAGAAAAACACCTAGGCAAAGTTGTAATCTTCCAGACACAAGGTATTTTTAGTACATGAGCATATTTGCATGATAGTGCTCATTATCACAGGTAAAAACCACACTTACAAATAAGAAAGTTACATTATTTTCTCAAAGACACTAAGAAATTAAAAGACAAATTTATTTCATCATTCTTGGTAATTCGTATGATGAATGGGGTTGGGATAGCCTCATTGAGCGTGAGCTCAAACCTCTGTAAACATCAAGGGCAATCATCAATATATCAATCATGTCATGTAATACAATGCTCTTAAGATATTTTTCCAATCAAAAATGCCTTTGATATTTTCCCAGGTAAAATGGCCAACATGCAATTTAGAAACCAAGTGATTGTAAATACTTAAATATTCATTTGGCTTCTTTTATCCTGTCATTATTTAGGGTAACACTTATATCTTTAAATATTGGCCTCATCCTATTTATAACAACATGGGCTAGCACCACTCATTTATCTCCCTAGAAAAGGCAATTTGGAGGAGGGGGTAGCCACCACCACATCAATTTGTCATTAACAGCAGTTCTAATTAAATAGCCTGCTCTATGCATTACTGTATCATCTTGTGCATTTTCTCAGCCTAAGACTAAATATCTTCTAGACCATAATAATCCACCAGATCAAAAATTCAGCTGCTTAGGAAAGTGAGAAAATAGTGATTTACATGTTACACTTTAAAAGCTTCATCAAAGCTGTAATAATTTTGTTGGATAAACAATGTGATTCTCGACATTAATAAGAATTTCTAAATATGAACAATATGTACCCTGAGGAGAATAGTATCTAACAAGGAACTGATAAATTACGTTGGGCAAATAATCTGCATACTAAAACCTGTGTAATGGAGACAGGAAATTAAATATTGAAGTGTGTAAATAATGCACAGTTTGGTGTGTTGGGTTCCTCCCCCACTCCCTTAGTTGGGTTAAATCCCAGCTTCAAAATAATAGACATGCCAGAGCATGCCCTTGTCACTCACACAAGAGAACAGAATACATTGGTTACGTCTCAGATTCAAATTTATGCTGACCAAAATCTCAGTAGTTGACAAAGAATAGAGTAGGGGAGAATATCCATGGGATAATTTTTTCTAGACTCTCCAAAACTACATTTGGTACTTTTCATTTCTTGAGTGCAAAAATTACCTTTGAAAATTAGAATAAACTAATTTTTTTGTTTAGAAATGTCTGGTAATGTGGAAGCAGTGGGAATGTTGCCAATAATGAAGCAGAGCCTTTGTGCAAGAGCTGGCTCCTGCAGCTGATCCTTGGCTGAACATGCTTCAATGGTCACCTTGTCACCTGTTCCTGGTAGGCGGCTGAGGGGATGTGTCCAAAGCCAACTGTGTGGGTACATCTCTACCACATACTATTTTCTTCTTCAACACAGTCATTTCACTGAGATGAGATGAAAAAAGGTCTTCACAGGCAAACATGAGGAGCTTTAGAAGTACAGAGAGGAGCACAAGGAACTTAGTGCCATGCAACATTCTCCAAGAGGTTGTATTATGAAACAGTCATAAAAGTTAACCAGGCAAAGAACAAGTAAATGAACCCTAACTAGAAAGGACAATGCAGATAGGAAGCTTGAAGTTAAACATATTCTCCAAAACACAAGCGGAGGTGAGGAGAACATAAGTCCAGTCTAAAAACAATAAGACACACGCTTGAAGATTACACAAAAAAATAATAGTCAAAAATACTGTAGCCTGAAGACCAGTCTCCAGAATGTCTAAGAACACTTAGTAATCAATTAAAAGATAAACTCTGTAAAAGTTAAGGAGAGGCAATTTTTAGAATATAAATTCTACATAATTGTGAAAATCCTTAAAAAGAAGTCATCTTGCAGGAATGAGGAGAAAAGGCAGACGAAACACAAGTTAAGGACCAGATGTAAAACTCTGATGATGTCAAGTGTAAGAAAACTGGCTACTCTCGGAACGTTCTTCCAGTATATTGCTACCATCATTCCAGAAGAAAATTTGACCATGTCAATAAAAGTTTATGGTCAAAAACCATTGAATCTTTAAGGTAGAATAAACTTTTCTTATAATAATTCAAATATAATAGTTTATAATATTTGACTGTTTATTTGAAAAATAAAATGTTAAATATTATATAACTACCTTACAGTATATAAAATATTTTAACATATTTATAATTCCTTCACACTGTCTCAAACTTACACATAAACATATTCATGTAAGGATATTCATACTAATATAAACTATATAAATGCTAATAGTATACATATATGACATAATGTTTAGCAGTATAAAATAACCACAAAGTGATGGTGTGTTATTCATAGAGTAAATAATTGAAGTATACAAGTTAAAAGGCAAGTGAGGTGGCTCATAAGTGAAGGTACTTGTTCCGAAGACTCATGACATAAGCCCATTGTTTGTGAGCTACATGGTTGTGATCTACATGTAAGAACGCCCGCCCATTATCATCTAATCTCCGCATGTGCATACACACACATGAAAGCATACACACACATGCACATATACACACACACTTAAATAAGTAAATGTAATGTTTAAATGTTCAAAGTGCATTGAAGATGAATTAGAACCATATGGATCATGACTCCTCTAGATGTAACATTGTGCAAAGAACATAAAAAGCCAAGCTGGAGGCAGACATGAGCCTTGTCTCAAGAGTCAGAGTCACATGATTTTTTTTTTTTTTTGAACGGGGCTATAACAGTTCAGATTGCCTGGAGGCATTAAATGTAACAAAACAAACAAAAAAAACCAACAACAACAACAACAACAACAAAAACAAAGAAAAGTAAGGGATTGGAGAGCAGTAATTCTCATACTTGACATAAGCTATTTTCTAGAGAGGATCAAAAACCTTGGGACTTTATTGTTATTCTGGTAATATCTTATTTCTTAAAGCAAGGCAATAAAGAAACAGAATTCATTACAATATTCTTTATAACTTGTATGTTCAAACACTTCTCAAATTATTCTATTTGTTATGTGACATGTGCTTATGCATCTGCGAACAGGTGTGTATGTCTGTGCATACATGCATGTGTGTGCATAGAGGCCAGAGGTTGAGATCAGGTGTTCTCTATCATTCTCCATCTTACTTTTGAGGCAGGATGTCTCTAGGAACTCATCAATCCTGCTAGCTAGACTGGACAGGCAACAATCTCTCCAGGGATCCTCATGTCTCTGCCTAGCCTGCAACCCCAGCATAGGCAGACCACCTATTATCTTACATGGCTTCTTGGGATTCAAAATCACAACCTTGTGCTCATGTGGTGAGTATTCTGTCTACTGAACCATCTCCTTAGTCCCATAAGCAGAATTTAAAAAAAGAAAAAGAAAAAGAAAATAATCTCATTTAGATCACAGAGGAAAGAATAAAGAGAGACTAAAAGCAAAGAGACAGAATGGGGGATGAACTTAGGCTCGTGACACAAAAACTTCCTATTTTTTGAAAAGGAACAAGCATGATGCTAGCTTTGTCTGGACTTGACAATAATTATTTCCCTCTTTTGTCCCCTCAAAATATCCACAAGTGGGTGAGTAAAAGAGGAGAGAACACAAACTGGACACCTTAGAGCACAGAGGAGTCCAATCAAATCCCAAAGAAAGAGCTAAGTACTGGAGGAAAGGAGAGAAGCTAATTTAACCTTTCAACCCCAGCTCCATATGTATTATGTGGTGACGATAATACAGAGAATGTTGGGAGGATTAACACATTCATTTCTCAAGCTTTGGAGATAAAAATGTGCTCCATAAGTACTTTATTTTAAGATATGTGGAATGGTTTGTTTATTCCCCTATCCCATTCAGAACCGCCTTAAACCTTATCTACTAGTTCTGCGTTTTGAGATGAATATGGGGGTCTTTTAAGTGACTGGCAGTAACCTTTGAGGATTATGCATTTTAAGCACTGGTTCACAATGGCTGTGTGACCAGATAGATGTCACACAGGAAAAAGTAAAAAATATAATCCCTAAGAGGTTAATGACACAAATTGTATGTGGAGTTTCAATTTGCTGCGATAATTCTAGGCACTTTAGAATTAGTGACTTTGGCCTTAGCACTCAAATGTCTGCCAATACAAAGACATCCTGATTTGGGGTCTACAGGGAGAAAAATCTTAGTTTGGGCTGGAAGGCCAAGCAAATCAAGTCATAAAATTCAAGAGGAGCATATGGTATATGTTGTTTATAAAGAGACTAATGGAAGTGTCTTTGAGTAGCTTTCTCTTCAGCAAGCAAACATAATGGTTTACATTGAGTCCCCCACAAATTCTTAGCCACTGCTTTCCTGGAAGAAGGGCCCATGCTTTTGAGAGGTGGCAAGACTCAGGGACAAGACATCAAGCCAGGAGTGCTCACTTTTCTCCTGAAGCTGTTTTGATTCATATGTACTCTCATACTCCAGGGCATATGCACACACACAAATCCCAACCATGTAAGAAAAATACCAAAGGCCTGTATTTATAACACAGTATCAAAAATATATAAGTGGTCACAGCACTCTCTTCCTCTTGCTATCTATAGGTATGAGATCTGAAGGCAAACAGTGGTGTGTGCCTGCAATGCCAGCATTCAGGAGGCTGAAGGGAGGAAGACCATGAGTTTAAAATCAACCTGGACTACATAAAACCACAGTTTGGAGTAGTAGCTACCTTCATTCTCTGGGTTAGCATTGTCCCAATGTGACAGTCCCTAGGTTATATGTGAGGGGAGAAAACACACAGTTGATGATGGCTTTTCCATAACACTGTGTCTTCTTTTGTGAAGAACAAAAGTCAAAATGATACTTTTAATTTAGAAAATTTCACCAATTATTTCCACCTTATTCAATCCACATTTTTCTCAGTCTCTTCTGTCCCTGGAGTTCTCTCCACATCTCAGAGCATGAGGATTATGCAGGAGAAGTTCTTGAAAATACACTACTACACATCGATCCTCTGACTTCATTACCAAAATGAATTACTGGGTAGTCAGAACAGCATCCTGTTGTTCACTAATTGTAGCCATGAGTTGCCTGGTGATGGGAACATAGTCTGATAACACAGAGATGGTTTCTCTGTTGTACACGTGTCACAAAGTACACCTACACAAATGAAGGTGGATACTATACCACTACCTCATATAATCTTTTTGTTTGTTTGTTTGTTTTTGTTTTTGTTTTTTTGTTTTGCAAGGAGACTTTTATTTTTGAATAATTTTAGATTTGCAGAGAGTTTACAAAAACAGCTCAGGAAGTTCTCGTAAACCATTTGTCCCAGTGGTGCTGTCTCATATAGCCATAATGCTCTTGTTAAAATGAAAAGAAAATAGTATTCAAGTAGTACAGACTCGGAATTTCATAGATCATTCAAAACTGTTCTGTATTCTATACAATGGTGGATTTTGTTATGACATTTTCATGTATGCATTCTCTATTTCAACCACATTCACCCTCATTACTTTCTCTTGTCCCTCTCCCATTTCCACTCACCCTCTTCCTCTTTTCAGGACCTCTTATTCTTATGTGGTTCGTTGGCTCTGTCTGTCTGTCTGTCTGTCTGTGTGTGTGTGTGTGTGTGTGTGTGTGTGTGTGTGTGTGTGTGTATGAGAGAGAGAGAGAGAGAGAGAGAGAGAGAGAGAGAGAGAGAGAGAGAGAGAGAGGTGTTAATTATGTGTTCATTAGGGTTTATGAGAGCATTGCTTATAGGAATATGGGCAACTTACCAGTGTCTACACTACTGAATCTTGAAGGGACAATGCTGCATATATGATTCCTCATGGAACAAAACTTGGTTATAGAGCACATGACTATAATTGATCTTCTAGGTAGGTTCTAACACGATTCCTGCAGAACCTATTCTCAATCAAAATGTGATAGAATATGGTTTTCCCAGATGAGTCACAGTATAGCATCTATCCTGTTAGTATAATCTCCTTTGATGGCTTTATAATGAAGCAAAGGCACCTGTGTCACTCAGAACCCGTGATGGCTTCCACCTAATAGCCACCAAAATGCAGAGGCTCCTCAGCTCCAAGACATACTAGAAACTGAGACTTGCCAATAGTCCTGTAAGCATAGAGTTAAATCGATCCCCATTCGCTGTCCAGAGGGACTGTTATACTTGGTGCACACCTAGACAATGACAAATGTAAGACCCTGAGCAAACCACCTGATAAAATACCCCACACACCCCAAAGCAAAGGAAATGTGATACGATAAACTATCACACTAGCACTCAAAGCTGCTGCTAAGTTCTTATTCCATAATAAGTAGCAAGTATAAGTATTTAATTACCTATCGATTAATAAACCATGGGTTGGGATGGTCACTGCATTACAATAAGTAAAATTACCTACTTTCTATGACTCCATAAACTTCCAGTGTAGCAGAGGAAAGCAAGTGTTGTATAGTGACCCACTAAAATTAGAGTTAATGCTGTGTGTAAGACAGTAAGCATCCCAAGTACTTTCTATATATTTTAACAATTTAACCATCACAACAAGGAACATCGACCTCATTTTATGGGTTGAAAAAAATGCAGTGATTGCCAAGGGCCCCATTCATGGTAACTGACAGAGTTGGGTTTGGACCAATTTATTAACAATGATGCTAAAAACAAATGTAAAGTGAGGAGTTCAGTGAAAATAATGCATGTGATACTATACAATTTATGTGATACTATACTATTATAGGTTATTTAACCCAACTAGGAACTAAAGGACTCTTAACCATAGAGCAGCGATGTGTAAGATTTTATTTAAGATAGGCATCTCGACTACAAGAAGAATACTCACCAAGCACCCATGGCAGTATATAAAACACATATAAAATAGACAGAAGGAAACTGACTATTAATAGACCTCCAATACAGGGAAGCAATGAGAAGGTCAGATAAACCAGACAAGGCATTGTGAGCCCCACTGGAGGGCTTTGTCATCTGGGAAGTAGAGGAACAAATATCTTCGCGACTGTTTACTGTAGGCAGTGAAGCAATGTTCATCTAGTCATCCTTACATTAGGAGACTACCATGCTGGATCCTGACGCAACAGATGGAAAGAGTCAAGACTAGACTAACTAAAGTAGTCTGAGGCTATTAGAGTCTTTCAGGCAAGAGGAAATGATGGCAGCCTCAGAGAAAGAGGTGTTACCAGGGATACAGAAGAGAACACAGAGATGCTTTGAAAATAAGAAATGGATAAAGAGAGGGGCAGGGGAGTAAGAATGACTTAGATTTCAGCCATGTTTAGCTTGACTTTTACGCCATGTGCACCAACTGCTGCTGATGGTTACATATTTCCAAGTCAAAGGCAGCGCCTGGGGAAAGTTAGTCCCTGGAGTCTGGTTTGTGGTTTCCTATATATCAGAGCATAAAACACAGGCCTTGCTACAGAAGGTTAGAGGTTGCCAAACATCCCCCAAAGGCACCTAAGGGCTTTGACTGGGGACTTCAATCACTCATTTAAAAATCAAATAGCTTTGGTTTTAGAAAACACATTTTTTTTTTTTTTAATGAGCGGGCCAATATGGTTTTGCTTCAGGCGTCATTTCAAAGGCAATCTTCTTAGAAGGATTTCTGAATCTTAGTTTGATCAGCCCACTCCACCCTATCACCAGGGATTCGTGGAATTTCACGATCCCAGTTCTTTCCTTCCAAAACTAACCAGTTCTCTGCTGTGTGATAAACCCTAACCCCAATCTCCACTTTCACTTGAGGAGACATTCCTTACTGATACTGGGACAGGAGCCAAGAAGACACCAGGTGAAGAAGAAATACAGACAAAGGTCATTGTTTCCATTCAGAATATGGCCAAGGCACAGGTCAAACACAGCAGGTCATCTACGTTTCTACAAACAACCAAACTGTTCTTTCTTCTTTGAGTAAATAGCTTTTCAAAGGACCACGATGTGTACTTCTGTTCCTGTTTAGTTTTTGTTAGCCTCAGTTTCTTCATCTACAAAATGGGCATACTGGGCTGGGGAGAAAGCTATCTGTAATATGTTCATGTATTCGCCTGGATTCTCTTATATTTTTGCTTGTGAGCCTAGCCTTTAAGTGCTGAGCCATCTCTCCAGCCCTAGCCTGGATTCTCTAGAAGCGTGAAACAATTGGAAAGACTAAACTAAACGGAAATTTGTTCTACTGGATTACAAATATGGTCTGGGTAGTCCAGCAATGGCTACCTTTTTAGTAGAGAGGCTGAGAACCCAGTAGCTGTTCTGTCCACAAGGCCAAAGGCCTCAGTAATCCTAATCTGGTGCAGAAATTCTGGAAGAATCCTAGAGAGCCTTCAGTCCACATGGAAGCTGAAGAAGCTGCACTCTGATATCAGCCAAAAAATGTCAGCAGCAGTCGCTACCGAATGAGCACCAACAGGGCAGATAAGTTTGCACATAAAGTAGATAAACTCACAAGCAAGATGTAAAGGCAACCAGGCAAAAACCAACGTTTCTTCTCCTAGAGCTCTCTTATCTTGTTGCTACCAAAGGTGGCACCCATATTTAAGGTATGACTTTCCACTTCAGATACCCTGATCAAGAAATACCTTCGATGTAGCCAATGGCTCATCTCTTACTTGATTCCAGATCCATTAAAAGTAACAATTAAGATGTTAACCTCACAGGATCTGAATGTAATCACCGGAAGCCAATGTATAGTATGAATTTATAAACCCAGTAGTAGGAAGGCAGAAACAGGTGGACCACTGGGAGCCAGCACGGTCTAGTTGGTGAATCCCAGGCCAGTGAGAGACTACATCTTCAAAAAGTAGTTCTTTAATAGTACTTAAGGAACAATATCCAGAGTTATCTTATGGCCTTTTCACATATGTACCTGCATACACATGCAAACATACACACACATACACATCACATACATAGGCAAAAAGTAAGCACATTTATATGTGCCTACAACACTATTTTGAGAATGGGATGATCTAACTCATGAGAGATGTTTGACACATTGCCCACCATACAGTATGTTCTCTATCCATGTCCATCACAACAGTTGTGATCCATTCAGTGCTATTCAGAGGAAAAGGCAACGATACTCAGAGCAAACCAAAGAAAACTTTTAGCTCAGAGAGTCTTACCCTGCAATGGAAGAGACACAGAATAAATAACATCTATGGTAACAATGATCAATAAACAAGCCCAGCCAGGCCATGGACTCAGCCGCTCACCTCCTCTCTCCTCTCATTTTTCCCATTGCTCCATCCCAGAGCATTTCACAGGGCCCTGTCACCAAAAACAGAAATGAAATTATAAGGGACTCGAACCTTATGGAAAAGCAAGTAGATGGTGAGTCCAGCTACCTGCCCATGAGAACTGGATGATACAAATCAGGACACCTGCCCAACTCAGAGTCTCCTTCCACAAAATACAGGAAGCATCATCACACACAAACAAAGACATATCTGTTTTGGGACAGAATAAGATGAAACTCTAAACAAAAAGGTCATTGAAAATTAGAGCTGTCAACCCAGTATATATTAAGCATAGACTATGGACTCAGAGATGTAGAAAGTATAGAAAGAAACACATCATGAGCTCCTGCTGGGTCGCAACTTGGGGAAAACAGACATGGTTTTTCTTCTCATGGGACAAAGACTCTCTGCCAGAAAATCAACAGTCCAAAATGGAATAATGAAGCCATAGGTGGCAAAGCCAAATGGTAGTGCTGTGTGATTTCAGAACAAGAAGAGAAACGCTTTAGAAAGGTGAGAAGCAAATAGCTGGGTCAAGGCAGAGGATGGAATGGAAAGCAGATGCTATCTCAAGTGAAGCCTGGATGATGAAGATGCAGGGATGAATAGGCAGACCTGGGGAAAATGATCATGCATATTACATGTGATAGACAGCTGTAAAGAGAGTCGTTTCTTCAAACTCCATCTAACTACATTCATATCTCATTGCTAGGTCTCTTTGTTATGTTTGTGTCTATGCACTTATGAGACAGAGGGTGTGTATGATGAGTGTGTGTGTGTGTATGTGTGTGTGTGTGTGTGTGTGTGTGTGTGTGTGTGTGTGTACTAGAGATCAATCTCGGGTATCATTCTTTGAATATAATTCCTCAAGCCTTCCTTGTGTTTTTAGAATAGATCTCTCCTGGATCTGGAACTTGGTTAATTGGCAAGCTCCAGGAATCTACCTGTTTCTACCTACCCAGCACTGAGATTATGAGATTACAAACCCTCCCATACTGGGCTTTTCTGTGTGACTTCTAGGAATCAGTATCTGGCCCTGATGCCTATAAGAAGGGAAATGCCAACTGCTCCGTCTCCCCAACCCTATTGTTTGTTAAAAGCATACATTTCTTTGCTTATGAGACAGTAGAGATCAAAGAGGGTCATTTTCGAATCAAAGTGAATTTGCAGAATGAATGCTGGTGTAAATCTTTACTCTTAGATTCATCTTCAGTATTATGACTTCAGTGAGGAAGAAGTTTCTAAAAACTCTCTAACCTCTTTTACTTCATTCAGAAACTAAATGTAGACAAAAGACAGGGTCCCAAAAGGCAGGCACATGACATTCAACTGATGACAGAAGAATGTTATTCCTCTAGATAAGCCTATGGCTTTAGCTATCTTTAGTTCACATCTTCAGACTTCAGAGAAGAATACAGATTAGAATGATGAATCTGTGGTATGCTTGTCCTATGAATCTCTAACAGCAAAGAAATTTCTAGAGACATCACCAGGTATTTTGTTTCTAAGGTTGCCAGACATTCCCAACAAACAGCAGTCCCAAGAGGCCCTTGGGTTTATCAGGCCCTGTATGATTCAGGATTCCTTACTCAACCTTGGAGTGGTTGCTTTCAATATGGCGTGACTGACAAATTTGGAAAGTGGTTGTACAACATCTCTGTGAACTGAGTTTGGGTCAGTAGCCAAGAGTAAGTGAACTGATCCTTATCCATAAGTTTCTGCTTCTGACTCTATCTAGATCATAGAGCCTGAAGACATTCATCTGGGTTGAGAAGGCAGATGTGCCCAAATGGGACCCAATTGCACAAAAGACCTTGTGAAACTCCATCTACCTGAAACCACTGCACACTAGCTATTGCTTAAATCTCTCTGATTGAGTGGTGAGATCTAGAAGGTACAAATGCATAGTGTGAAAGTCTGCCATGACCTCTGCCTGAGTGTTTCACACACAGCTCTGAGGACCCTCCACCCAAGTGCCTTGAAATGGTGAGAAATTTAATTGGTCCACAAGTCAGCCTAATCAAAAATCAAGCTCCTGTATTTTTCCATTCTGGGTTACAGTTAGGTCGCCCAATGAAAAGCACAATAGGCAAAGTCATGCAAGGCATCCTGCCGACATGTCCCATTCGTAAACAGTGGATGATAGATTGATAAGCAAAGATTACCAGAGACCCCTTTCTTAGAGACTAGCCTGAACTCAGTTCCACTTACATGTCAAGCCTCACTATAAAATTAATATGTACATTGATCCTGCCTTTTTAGAAGAAATTGAGGCAGGTAGACTTTGAATATACTACTGCATTCAAAATTTATCTAAGTAAATAATTATTTTGAAAGCTAAGATTTAGGCAGCTTTTGTATTCTACGTTACGCTAACGTCTGACAATTACTAAGTGTGGGTATCAGCTAGTGTTGTGGTTTTTTTTTTTTTTAAGTTTAATTTAAAGCAATTTGACATGGAAAGGTTATTACTTCAGTTGCCAATAAAAGCTGTACTTTTAACATAAGTGTACAGTAGGCCCTAGGGTATGTGACTATTATCTTTTCTGCAATTATGTGGTGTTCTACATAATGTTAAAAAAAAAACTTAAGAAATATCAAAAGTACTAACTTAGATATCATGTGCAAGTGGAATGCAGAAAGCAGGCTCCTCTCACAGGACATGGGGTGAGGTTTCCCCCTACAGCTTAGACAGAGAACAACACCAGCTGGCTTTGAATAAATTAATTCAAATGATATCTTCAAAACACACACTTAGCAACCAGAATATCGATTGCATGAACATTCTGTCTTTAGATGCAGTTGTTCAGATTCATAAGCTAAATGCCATTAACAGTAGGAGCAAGCCTCTGAACCAATTAACCTATTTTTCTGGAGATGCTAAGTTACCAAAATAAAAAGAACATTTCTCAGATGGTGTTTGCCATCCAAAGCTTTCATATGTCCCAGAGAGAAAGAAAATAATCTCGTGCCAGTAATTGGGTAACTTTTTCTCTTCCCTTGATCTTTCAGAGAGATTGAGCTTGAGCAAAACAAAATGAAATGCTAATATTTTGTTCTTAAAAAAAAGAAGAAGAAGAAGAAGAAGACAGCATTAACCCAGCTCACCTACCCTCACCCTCCCACACTTATCTCAGAGGTGTTCATATTTAACTAATGGGGGAGATTCAAGAAAAAAGCCTGAAAACGAATTTAATCAATAACTACTGTCAATTTTTCATTATTATGGGATATTCCTTTCCTATAATGAGAAATCATTCATGAAAAGTGAAGCCAGCAAAATGGAGACACTCACCCAGCCATCTACCTAATAGAAGCATTTCGTCGATCAAAAGAGAGAAATGCAGGGCTGGAAAGGTGTCCTCACACTCCCTCAGCTCTGGCCATGCAAGTAGAAGTTATTCCTGAACAGTACTTTTTAAAAATACTATGCTTATCACAATTACTATTAGAAAAAATGTATACTTAATGAGAGTATTTACCCTTGACCAAAACACCTTTAAAAATCTCACCTTCTTTATCCAAAGAATCCAAAAAATGTGGGTACTATCCTCATGGGCACTTTCACTATGGACAAGACAAAGCCCTTGAAGGCAGTAGAACTCCAGTGTCTATGAGCTAACATATAAATGTAGAATGTCCCTAAAAGGACTACCAATAAAAGGCTTGGTTCTCAGTTACATGCCCTTGGGAATTAGTAGAGCCTTTGTGATGTGGGGCCTACTGCAAAGTCTTTAGGGCAAGGGCTAAAACTGTACCTCATTTGTAGAGTACTTGCCTAGTACACAGGAGGCCCTCATTCCAACTCTAGCAGTACCAGAATAGGAATAAAATAAAATGGAACCATTGACAAGAAGTTGCTTTGACAGTCCTTTAGGGCTAGGAGAACTCCATGATTAAAGAGTATATGTGTAAGGGCCTGAACTCAGATCCTCAGGATTCAAACAAAAAGCTAGGAATGGCAGTACATATGTGTAGCCCACGTGCTAGGGTGGTAGGGTGGGGGAGGAAACAGATAGATCGTGGGGGGCCTGTGAACAAGCCAGTCTTGCTAAAATGGCAAACTCTGTGTCCAGAAAGAAACCTTGTCTCAAAAAGTAAGGTAAAGAACAATAGGTAAAAAATACCTGAAGTCAACTGCTGGCCTCCAAATGCACACAAAATAGTACCTGCACACACACTCACTCACACACACATACACACACACACACACACACACACACACACAGAGAGAGAGAGAGAGAGAGAGAGAGAGAGAGAGAGAGAGAGAGAGAGAGAGACAGAGAGAGACAGAGAGAGACAGAGAGACAGAGACAGAGACACAGAGACAGAAAGACACATCAAATGTAGAGAGATGTGTAATACATTATATTGTATTTTATTTGTTAGTGTATATGAAGATGATCTCCAGAGATATTGTTCAAAGATGAACAGTGTGATCAACCATGGCTCCACAGCTACCGCATCACACACCCAAAGCAATGGGGTCAATGAATCATGAATAAGAACTTCTGAAGCTACAAAAAAAAAAAAAACTTTCTATGTAATAAGTTAGTCATCTAAGGTATTTTACTATAGTCATGGAAACCTGATGGATACACCAAGTCCAGCTGGGTTGGGGAAGCAGTTGGCAGTATATATGTTCTAACTTGGAACCCTAATTTTCATTCCTACGTCTAAGAACATCTATGAATTTGCTTATTCTCTATTTGACTCAGTTTCACTGTGAATACCTGGGGGTAATAATCTCATTTTTCCAATAAGGTTGTAGACATTGAATGCATAGTAAGCATTTAGAACCTGGCTCATAGTATAGTAATAGAAATTCATGTATTACTATAGCTTTTGCTCAGACTCCTCTTAGCTTCCTCTTATAGACTCCTATATTCTTGTTTAGCTGTTTTGGAAAGCATCTCCTCTCCACCTCCACCTCCCATGGTCTTGAACAGCTTTGCCTTCCACCTAGCTTTCTTCTCAAGTCCATGCATTATGGAATGGCTGTTGCTTCTGCTTTCTTCCTATTTATAATCATGGCATCCTGGTCTCACTTTGCAGCCAGTCTTCCACAAATTCTCAGTCTATGTCAGTAACTTGGAAAGACTAAGTCACCCCAGTTCTGAGGCAGGACCTGAACAGCAAGTTTGACTCCCTCAAGACAAATATATCCTGATCAGTTGAGGGATTGGCATGAAGCTCAAGCTTGGGTGTTATCTGCTATGTGCTGAAAACATCAGGAGGAAGAAGCTGCCTTTGTTCTAGGGCAGCATAGATAGATTGTATTTAGAACACAGGCTGAAGAGAGCCTATCTGTCAATAAGGTCACCACAGAGGAAAGCAGACCCAAACTGTGGGGAGAAAGCTGTGCTTTGGTATCATTTTAGCTTCTGGAGCAAGCCATGCCTGAAGCAGTGCCATTTCCTAGAACTTCTAGTCATAAAAGCCAATAATGCACCATCATAATTCATATGATAGTGAGTTAGATTTCTGATCTGTGCCTCCCTCTCATGCTCCCAACCCACAAATCTTCCATGGCCAAGCACACTCCATTTCTTGAGAGCTGATACATACCATAATCACTCTAGAGAGATCCTAGTTCTGTATAAAAAAGGACACAAAGCTGCCAAATTTCTCTGAGTCCTTAGTCAAGTCGTAATGAAGATTATGTCTTTCTCTATCCACTCCATTTCTACAAATAGGAAAGCTGAAAAGCTGACTTTTCTTCCTCTCTCTCTCTCTCTCTCTCTCTCTCTCTCTCTCTCTCTCTCTCTC